>JAURVB010008879.1:0-11953 GCA_033002965.1 Piper betle | reverse complement strand
GTTAGCGAGGAAGTGTGTTTCAGAAGGATAGTGATTCCCTTGTGTTTCACCAGCATGATTAGGTTCTCAACTTGAACCATAGGGTTGAGCCTTGCCCTGAGTATAGAGGTACCTTCATGGTACTGATTAGGGTTTATAGTGAAGGTAGATGTTTGCAGACCAATCTTTTGATGAGGATTTCACCCCAGCATGAGAGCGATGTAGACATGGACTTCAGACAAAACAGACCATGCTGACCAAATAGAGTGATATCAATGTTTGCTCATTTTGATTGATGATAGCCTTACTTAGAGTCTACCACAACGGTAATAGTTATATGAGTCAAGATTAGTACTACAAATTAGTACAAAACGGCAGGTCACACACCACTAAAAAGCGGACAAGAGACGTGTCAAACCTTACTATGGGTCCCCGTTGACTTCAGGGGAGACCATGGTTGTTTGGGTTGTTTGAACCCCGCCTATTTAAAAGTCTGTGACTAGTACGGTATTAAGAAACACATGCCTAATGTTATCTGATTGAACTAGAACTACTTAGGACTTGTTTCTGAGATTTGTCATTGATTGGCATTGTTCCACAGATTGATCACCTGTGGCATAGTAAATCGTAGTGACCTTTGAGACAAGTCCCAAGATCTATTGATATTTTGGCCTCCCAGTATGCTACATAGGGATTTTATCTCCCCTGCCACTTGCATGATACCTCGACCATACCATAGATCAAAGTAACATACCGATGTAGCAGGTTTTTCTTAGCCTAGTGGACTTCCCCAGTTTACCCAATGTCAGTTACCACATGTTCGGTTGAGATGTCACCCATTTGAGAGTTCTTGAATAGTGTAACTAGATTTTCATGAGATTCAATCTCCTTTCTTATGACTCAGAGGTGTCAAACATAAAAGAGTTTTCACTTGAGAATTTCCACTCACCCTCTAGACATATCAGTTCTACTATCAGTTTATCAAGATGATTGAGATGAGCAGACATTGGTCAGACCACATGCCACAGACCAGATGCGGATTTCGTAGTTCCTTGCAAAGTATTTTATCATAGTCCTTGAGACATGCTATGTATGTATAGGTGTTCTCGCCTCTATTCCATCACAGAGAGCTCCCTTTCAGCAGCAAGTGGTTGTATATATAGCCTCCTAAGCTATAGAATACAGTAGAGTCATAGTAGCTATCCTTGTTCTCTTATAGAATAGAGTGAGATACTGGACTCAGGACCAAGTCAACTAGGACCCAATGAGCGATCCAATTCCTTATATGGGGACACCTAAGAGTCGGATCTAGACTGGCGACAATGAGCCATGTAGCTCATTAGTCTATACACCTGACCTAACAGGAGATTCATAGCATACCTTAGGATGGGTAAATGCTAGTAGGTAGGCCTTTCCTCGATGTAGTTTTTCTACATATAACCCAGATTAACACCTTGCGATACTCTAGAGTATTTGCTTGACCAACCCAGTAGGCCCTTAGGGGTGATCTAGGTTTCCCACTGAGTTAGCAAAAAGGGATTGGAACAGAAGAGAATGATGATGGTAATGTCAGAATAGGCACAAATAGATTAGAATTTGAATATTGATATTGACGCCATCACAAATAGAACTCACCATGTCGGCACAACTAATGTCACTAAGGATGTACGTGACTATTGAAGAGTGGAGGATACAGCTGATGTGTATCCAACTTCTAGGTTTCAGTCTCAGTAGAACGCTCTTGAGTTAAATTTCGAGGCCGAAATTTTTATAAGGAGGGAAGATTGTAAAACCCATGATCCAAGTCAGGGTTTTATACTCATGAACCGATCGGTTCAACCGTCGGTTCGGGTTAAGTATGTTTTAGAACATGTGTACTGAGCTGACACTGGTTGCGCGTATGAGCTATGAGGGTTAGGTGTACCCAAATATATAATGATAACGTCATGAATACAACAAAAAAGAATGAGTTATCAGAATAAATGAGAATATGCCAGTTTACTTTATATATATATATATATATATATATATATTTATATATATATATTGGATTGTATAATTAGTTTTAGGCCGTTTAATTGTTTTAGGGTACGTTATAGGCAGTTTGGGTAGGCTAATAGTTATATCATTGCGATGTGTAATATATTTTATGGGATTTTCCCTAATGATATTATACTCAGTGGCAAACTCGGTATAATGATATTTATAATATTTTTAGGATTTAAAATTTATTCATATTAACTTAATAATTACTCTTTTTTACTTTATGTTATCACACAAATGACTTTTGAATTACACACATATTAATAAACTCTTTAATATAATGACTTCTTAAATTCCACACATATTTATAATAAAGTATAATATAGTGACTTCTTGAATTATACACATAATCTTCTATATAAAGGAGAGTTCTATTAATGTTAAATGAAACATCTTCTGGATAGTTTGTGAGCACATTTGACTCATAGAGAGAAGGCTTTAGGAACGTGTGTCATACTTGCGGGTTCCTCATCGCAATACCAGGTTGTATAATTGCTGAAATGCTATATATTTTGATTTGATCTTGGTCGGCCTAAGTCCACATTCGATCACCAAGCGCCGAGCGCAACCCGGTTAAAGAATTAGTTCAGTCCGACACAGGGCAGTACCCTTAAAAAAATTATTATGTAGAAGTCTTGGTCGACTTGAGTTCATATTCGACCACCATGCACCGAGCACAACCGCGGTCAATGAATTGACTTAATCGACACAAGGCGGCATCCCCTAAGAGATTAAATACCTGCCCCCATGCCGAAAGGGGTGATAGGGTGCAGTGGCGCAAGACGGCTCATTATACACTTGTGATACTGAGAGGGTGAGTCAATGGCAAATATCGGTAACTATAGGCCGAGGGCCACGTAGCGTGTGTACGCATACATGGGATTGTAGCTGGATGGGCGGCCACCCTCCCAGCATATTAAGAGCTCAGCATAGGCTCATAATCACTAAAAGATGTAATTCAGATGTTGTGGAATATATTAATTATTTCTTGTAATTATATGACTTAGTGTTTTTATCACTAACGTGGAATTGCCTCCGCAGGTATGAGCATGGAAGGATGGGTAGAGTCGGGATAGCTGGAGGACTCTGTTATTGGACTATTATTTTTCTAGATTGTTTGCATGGCAGTGGGATTTTGGTTCGGTTCATGGGGCTTAGATTATTCCGAGCATTTGTATATTAAATTTATTGTTATGGATTTATTTAAAATCTTGAAAATTAATAAAAAATTAATTTATGAGACATTTAGTTTCATATAGTAACACTTGGCTCGTGGCTCGGAACAGGTGGGTCGTTACAACAGTGCTCTTAAGGTGTTAAGAAGCTAGTTGCAAGCTTTCTTGACACATGGTTGATGCTTGTGAAGGATGATTGTTGGTTGCAAGCTTCCTTGGCACTTGTGTAGTGCTTGTGAAGGAAGACTTGTTATTGCTTCTAAGTATACAAGTTTACTCTTATAGTAAAACTTTGAAGACCTAGCCACTAGATACGTTGACTCTTATTGTATCTTGTATCTTCTCTCCTCTCCCTCACCTCTTCTGTGCATGATTTAATTAGTTTATACTCATGCATACTTCAGTTAGTTTTCTTGTGTTTGACTTGAACGTTTTCTTTAGGCCAGGTTGTTACAAATAGGTATCATAGTAACTGGTTCCATGTTAGATTGTGGGCTAGATTAGGGAATAGGCTAAGCTGCTGGAAGGACATAGACTAGGGTTGGCGATGGGCCGAGTGTAAGAATTGCAAGGATGAAATTTTCTAAGGTGGATGGATTGTAAGATCTTTCAATTTAGTCCCATATCTAATACCTACTAGGGTAAGATCTGGTTTATTAGTAAGAATGAATTATAGATCTTCAACTTCAGTTAACTACTTTTAAAGAGATGACTTAGACCCATTTGTTGGAATTTTGGGTCGGGTTGTTACAAATGATATCAGAGGTAATTTGGAACCATATTGGATGGTGGGCTGGACTAAGGACGTGGCTAGGGTGTTGAACATGGGACAAGTAGGACATAGTCGAGGCCACTAAACTAGGGTTAAGGGTAAGAATTCTAAAGATAAAATTTCCTAAGGTGGGAGAATTGTGAGATCTTCAACTTAATCTCACATTAAATACCTCTTAGTATAAGATCCACTATATTAGTGGGGATGCACATAATGATCTTTAAGTTGGTTAACTAAGCCATAGATGGAGAAATCAGCTGATTTCAATCAGAATGGGCTGATTTAAATCAGATTAGAAGGTTTTCGATCCAATTTAATAGGTAAATCAGCTTCAATAAGATTCGGTTCGTGAATCAGCTGATTCGAGCCGATTTCGGAATCGGCCCAAATTAGCCGATTCTAGACGGCGGTGAAAAATAGGACAGGGGAGGATGGGACAGCGACGGCCAACGCCGAGGGCTGTGATTGGGTGACCGGGGGGCTGGGTGGGGGCGAGGGGAGACGATCTGGAGGTGCCGGGGTGGGGCGGGAGACAGCTGGAGGTGGGGGCGATGGGGCCGGCGTGGTGGTGTGGAGTGGGGTGGGGGGTACAGGCGAGGGAGGGGCGGTGATGGAGGGGCGACGGTGTCATGGAGGGATGGGATGGGGCTGCGGGGGAGGCGGGGTGCGGCGGCGGTGATAGGGGGAGGAGGGTGGTAGGTGTGGGTGAGAAGAGGGAAAGTAATAAAAGAAATAGCAGTGGCATTCTCGTAATTAAAACTTGACTCGAATCCGACTTGAGTAGAAAATAAAACTAACTCTAAATAATTTCTTTTTAAAACCAAAAATATGAAAAAAATACCATAAAAGATAATATATACCATAGTATTAAAATGACATATTCTATAACTTAAAATCTACCGATTTTAATTAAATTAAAATTTTTATATAGGACTAATTTTTACCGATTTAACTAAACCGATTCCTGATCGATTTAGCATAATTCAATCCGATTTAGTTACTCCATCAAAAACCAATTCCGATTTTTACAACTATGAACTAAGTTTGAGAAGAGATGATTTAGGCCCATCAAACTGCACTTTCAGCCAGATCATTACATTAACACTAGCACATTACTCTTTAACAAGTCAAGTCTTGTATTTTATCTTTAACAACTATAGAATAGTGCCACATAGGTTTTTTCTTCCAAGCTGCCACATACTTATAATACAAGACAACAATCTGACTCTCCTTTATAAACACCACCCACTAGCTTTAAAAATACACCTACTAACGTCTATCTATATCCCATTTGGAAGTCAACCTATTTGAGCCGGTTCACTCTTAAAAATGGTGGATATCCAATTTCATTGATATAATGAAGTTTAATTAAATAGACCTAGCTAAAAATACCTAGTATGATGCAAGCAATCCAATGCCTTGGACGGGACTCGGTTTTGGTTATGGTGCCCCGACTAGCCGTGTTACCCCTTGAGTCACAGTGAGTGCAAAAACCTCATGTTTCAGAAGTTCTACTCCTCCCTAGGTTTCAGATATTTTATTCCTCCCTGTGTCCGAGCTTAGTTAGTCAGAGAAGAACCTCATCCATGCCCAACATGAAGAGCCTCACTCATGCCCACCATGATGTGCCAATGCCTACACTTAGAGAACTAGTTTGGTGTGTGAGCTACAAATTCTGATATCTACGCAAGGTCTTTGCCTGAGTCCAAAGCATCCTAGTTGGCCTACATGTAAACGACAAGTACAAGCTCCTCCTAGTAAAGAGGAGAGTGAAAGAGTGGAGCCCCAATGAGGGAATGAGAGGAGTGTCATCATTAATAATATCGAGATGGCTTATCATTAATATGACGTTATTGTTAAATTACTAACTCTATATAACAAAAATGATATTCATTAATAACATGAATAATTTTCAACTAATACTTTTCATCCAACTTGCCTACGCTGAGCTCCCTTACCTTTCCTGGCCTCCCCGTTGTGATACAAATCCCCTAAGATATATATATACACACGCTACTGGCCTAATCCATAATTATTGAGTTGCCAAAACTCACCTTTTGAGGTATCATAATTATATAATGGGTCTTTTGACACCGCTTTTGGCTTGGGGTAGTTAATTCATCATATTCTCTTTTTGGAATTTCTCAGAGTTTTGAGTTGGGCTAACCTAACTCCTTGAATTTTCCATGCACATTCCAAGAAAGTCAATTCTCCAACCTAGTTCTGACCAAGACTTTTCTAAATATTATCATTTCATAATTAATATATGGACCCTAGATTGTTGTATACCGTTAGGTACAACCATCAAAAGAGCACATTTAATACACATATGTATACAAAAATATTAAATAAGTTAAAAGTCGGCATGCCCATGGAGTTGCCTCCTCTGTTTGCGCCACGGCGCAACCTTAAGCCAATGCTCAACCCTGGCCGCCCACAAGTGTGCACAGCCCTGCCCTGCGACCACTTTATTATGACTGTAATGATGCATACATTTTATATCTTCTAATTGCATAAACGTTAATTACTGTTTAATCTCGTTTGTCTACTATATGAAGAACAATTCATAATTTATGTGCATCGTGCAGGAAGGAACATCAAAGCAATGCCCAGCTATGTTACACAGCAACCTACTTATTAAATTATTTAAATTTTGACTACGTGCCTATCATAAAGTCGCAAATCCTTGTTTGCAATTACTATTAAAGGTTTTAATGTTATAAATAAACTGTATAAACTTGGATCGACTTCATATCAAATCATCAAGAGAAATTAAACTAGATAAATAAAATAAAATAGCGGAAGCGTACCTGAAGCCATAAAGAAACTAAAGTCTGAATCCAGGAAGAGTTTTCAAAACCTGAATTCTCAGTTATGGATCTTCCAAATCCAAGACTAGTTTTCTAAACCAAAGTTCTGGACAATGGGATACCAGAACGAAAACCAGATATGAATTCAGGGACCATAACCTCCTTATTTATAGCCTTAGTTCCATAAATTCAATTCCACCCATTACGAAAGAGAAATTATGAAAAGGTATCTACACATTGAATTCCACACTTTTCTCATTGAATTCCACATTTTAATTTATGGCTCATAACCCTTAACTTTAGTAGATCAATTTAATTTAGCCAACCTTATATAATAACATATGATACAATTCCTGATTCATGTATATATTTATGTCCAATTTCCAACAATCTCCCACTTGGACTTAATATATACACAAAATAATTGTATAACTTTATGAGCTCCAAACATATGTCATTATACCAAAATAACAATCTCGTCCATTAATCAATGTCAATATAGGATCAAGGCGATTTTCGTCACATTGAGCGTAACTAAACCTTCCATGGTCACATACACCAACATAATCAAATGACATAGATCAAGTATGGATGTGTAGCATGAAAATTACATGTAATTTGATCTGAACATGCCTATTTTCAACTGGTCCAACCTTATGAGATCACCAAAATACCAAAACAGAGTGAACCTTAAACCAAAATACTGCAGTTCAATACAAACTCCCACTAAAGTAACATATCATCAAATGATACAATACCCATATGAGCAACATGCTCATGAAAGACCTTGGGTAGTAAACTTTTAGTAAGCGGATCCGCAACCATGGAGTTTGTTCCAATATGTTCTATTGATACTTTACCACTCTGAACTCTTTCTTTCACAACAAGAAACTTGATCTCTATATGTTTTGATTTAGATGAGCTCCTGTTGTTATTTGAATATGATACTGCAGACTGATTGTCACAAAATATCTTAAGTGGTCTTTCAATATTATCAACAATACGCAGCCCTGTGACAAAATTCCGCAACCATATTCCATGATTGGATGCCTCATAACAAGCTATGAATTCAGCTGCCATAGTGGAAGAAGCTATGAGTGTCTGCTTAGCACTTTTCCAAGAAATAGCTCCGCCAGCTAGTAGATAGACATAGCCAGAAGTGGATCGACGACTATCTTGACATCCAGCAAAATCGGAATCAGAATACCCAATGATCTCCAGTTGATCTGATTTCCGATATGTGAGCATGTAATGTTTTGTTTTCTGAAGATACCTCATGACTCTTTTGGCTGCTATCCAGTGATCCAATCCTGGATTACTTAGATATCTGCCCAACATTCCAACAATATACGCAATATCTGGACGCGTACATACTTGAGCATACATAAGACTTCCCACTACTGAAGCATAGGGAATCTTTTGCATTTCCTTTTCTTCTATATCATTTTTGGGGCATTGATTGAGACTGAATTTGTCTCCTTTAGAAACAGGGGTATCTCCTGGTTTACAATTTTGCATGCCAAATCTTTTAAGCACATTTTCTATATATGTCTTTTGTGATAATCCAAGTATACATCGATCGCGATTCCGATGTATTTGAATTCCTAATACAAAAGACGCATTTCCAAGATCTTTCATTTCAAATTTCTTTGATAAAAAGCTCTTGGTTTCATGCAAAAAATCTATATTATTACTGGCAAGTAATATATCATCAACATATAAAACCAGGAAAATGTACTTACTCCCACTAAACTTATGGTATATACAATCATCAATCACATTCATCTCAAAACCAAACGAGAGAATCACTTGATGAAATTTGTGATACCATTGACGAGAAGCCTGCTTAAGTCCATAGATGGATTTCTTTAATTTGCAAACCATCTTCTTTGAATCTCCTAATACAAAGTTTTCTGGTTGCACCATATAAATTGTTTCATCAATGTCACCATTTAGAAACGCAGTCTTTACATCCATCTGATGTAACTCAAGATCAAAATGTGCCACTAATGCCATAATTATTCTGAATGAGTCTTTCGATGAAACTGGAGAAAAAGTCTCATTATAATCAATGCCTTCCTTTTGAGTAAAGCCCTTTGCAACAAGACGAGCCTTATATCTTTCTATATTACCCTTCGAATCCCTCTTGGTTTTAAATATCCATTTGCAACCAATAGGTTTCGCACCTTCAGGCAATAAGACAAGATCCCAAACGTCATTAGTTTTCATGGACTTCATCTCTTCATTCATGGCATCAATCCACTTTTGAGAATTAGAACTCTTCATGACCTGATGAAAACTGATTGGATCATCATCAACCATTTCATTGTTATCCTCATGTTCTTGGAGAAAGATAATATAATCATCTGAAATTGCTTTTCTCCTTTCTCTTGTGGATCTCCTCAATGGCATTTGCTCTTGAGGTTGTTGAGTTTGTCCTTCAGGTATAACTTGATTGGGGAGATTCTCGACAAAGTCTTGTAATTCTGGTATTGTTTCTTGAATTGCATCAGAAATATGATCCTGATTCTGATTATTGTCAGAAACAATTATGGGAAGAGAATCAAATTCTTCTTCAAAGACAAAGTCTCTAACCTCATTTCCCCCCCAAACCCAACATCCTCAAAAACTGGGCATTTCTCGTTTCAAAGAATGACCTTATTGTGGGATCATAAAATTTATACCCTCTAGACCGTTCAGAGTACCCAACAAAATAACCGCTTACAGTTCTTGAGTCCAGTTTCCTTTCATTTGGCCTATAAGGCCTTGCTTCAGCTGGACAACCCCAAATGCGTAAATGCATAATACTGGGCTTTTTCCGGTCCATAATTCATAAGGGGTCTTAACTGTTGCTTTTGTTGGTACCCTATTAAGAAGATATACTGCCGTCTTTAGTGCCTCACCCCAGAGTGAATCAGGTAAAGTAGTATGAGCAATCATACTTCTTACCATGTCTTTTAATGTTCGGTTTCGTCTCTCAGCAACACCATTCATACTAGGAGTACCTGGCATTGTGTATTGCGGGACGATTCCACACTCTTCTAGAAATTTGGCAAATGGTCCTGGACGCTGTACACCTGATCCATCATATCTGCCATAGTATTCACCACCACGATCAGATCTGATAGCCTTAATAGTTTTGTTAAGTTGGTTCTCAACTTCAGCTTTATATGCCTTAAATACGTCCAATGCTTGAGACTTCTCATGAATGAGATAAAGGTAACCATAACGAGAATAATCGTCTATGAACGTAATAAAATATTGTTGACCATTCCAAGAAGCCGTAGGGAAGGGCCCACAAATGTCCGTATGTATTAGTTCTAAGACGTTTGAAGATCTATTGGCACCTAGTCTCCTTATATTTGTTTGTTTTCCCTTAATGCACCCAATACAGATTTGAAAATCTGCAAAATTAAGAGAATCAAGAATTCCATCTGACATAAGTCGTACAATTCTTTGTTTAGAAATGTGTCCTAAACGCTTATGCCATAGTAAAGCAGAATTCTCATTGGTTAATCTTCTTTTCGTACCACATAATTCCACATGCAAGGTTTCATTAAAAGATGCAATAGTATCAAGTAAATATAGATTATCATAAAAGGACAAGGAACCTGTACCCACAATATTTGAATTTAGAAAAAGACTAAACTTATTATTTCTAAATGAACAAGAGTAACCAGATTTGTCCAATAGAGAAATAGAAACCAAATTTCGTCTAAAAGACGGTACTATATATGTCTCTTTCAAATCCAAATAAAATCCTGTCTCTAATAATAATCTAAAAATCCCTATTGCTTCAACTATAACTGATTTGCCATCACCCATATAGATGAATCTTTCAGCATCATTTGGCTTTCTGTAACTCAGGCAACCCTGCTTTGACACACTTATGTGAGTAGTAGCACCTGAATCTAGCCACCAAGTGTGTATTGGTACTGACACTAGATTAACCTCAGAACAAACAAAATTAAGAAATGAACCTTTCTTTACACGCCAGGCGTGATACTTAGTGCATTCCTTCTTCATATGTCCAGGTTTACCACAAAAGAAACAGCAAGAAACCTGATTTTCTTTCTTTTTCTGTTGTATGTGAGACCCATTATCAGCATCCTTAGCCCTCTTTCTTTTCTTATTTTTATCCTTATAGGTACTAGCCAAGTGAGCACTCTCAACTTGTTCTTGCTTCAATCTTTCTTCTTCTTGCACACAATAAGAAATGAGCTCATTAAGAGTCCATTTATCCCTTTGACAGTTGTGACTGACCTTAAATTGACTGAATTGTGCAGGAAGAGAAATTAAAACTAAATGCACGAGCAAATCTTCAGATAGCTCTAACTTTAGTGCTTTTAGTTTTGAAGCAATGTTAGACATCTCTAAGATGTACTCCCTTATGCTTGTTTTGCCTTTATACTTCATTGAAATCAAGTTCGTCAAAAGCGTACTTGTTTCAGCTTTATCATTTTTGACAAAACGCTTTTCAATTTCTTTAAGAAACTCACTGGCTGTAGTAACCTTTTCAGACACATCGCCCCTGAAGGTCTCTGGAATTCCCCGCTTCATGATCATAAGACTCATGCGATTTGAACGGTCCCACTTCTCAATGTCCCGTTTTTCCTCATTGGAACTTTTATCAGTAAGAGAAGCAGGCTGCTCAGTCCTTAATGCAAGGTCAAGATCCATGCAGCCGAGAATAATCATTATACTTTCTTTCCAATCCTTAAAGTTATCTTTAAGCATTGGCACTGAATTTATGTTGGCAGAAATTATAGAAGCAGATTGATTAACTGAAAAGAAAAACAACATGCCCATAATAAGATTAATAATTTAAACAATATTTAATCTCATTAACAGATACCTAGCACAACATCAATATTTAGTCTTTGGACAGAAATATCAATTTGTAAATGGTACTCTCAGTACAATAATTAAATATAGATAATAAATCCTGTCAAATAATAAACCTTCCTTTGGGCCGATTTATTATTCACATGGAAACCTGATAATTATCTCATATTTATTATTTTAATGTCATAATCAAATATGGATAATAAATCCTGTCAGATAAAAAACCTTCCTTTGGGCCGATTTATTATCCACATAGAAACTTGATAATTATCCTATATTTATTACAATAATGAGTCTTAGTGTAGTAAAACATGAACAAGCAATACACC
>JAURVB010008878.1:0-20425 GCA_033002965.1 Piper betle | reverse complement strand
TTACATTCACTTCAAATGAGGAACTGAATGAGGATTATATGATGCACTTTAATATAAAATTTTATTAATTTAATTAGAAGGATATGGAGAACTTTTGAAAGGAATGTTCATTGTAGGAATGTACATCGTAAATGTAGAAAAATAAATAGGCCTTACTATATAGTTTTTAACCAATTATTTTAATAGAACAGCTATTAAGGAAGGATATCACTTAATTTTTATTTTAGCCGCTCTAATATATATATATTTTAATTAGTTTCTAAAAACATACATTTTTCATCAAGAATTTGTACGCCTGGCTTTTGCATGTAAAAAAGAAAAAGAAAAGTTGGCCTCCGCAAGGTCATGCTGTTCGTATCATTACACGTACACCATGGACTATTTACTAGCATGAGGCGGTGGGGCCACCCGGTCACCGACCGTAGCCAACGGCGGACTGCCGGGACAGGTCTCAACCACTGCTCTGTCCTTTTTACCGTTCAACATAATCTTTCGTTCCAACTTTAATATTGATTAGCTTACGCGTTTAGTATTCCACTTTTATAGAATTATTAGATACTCTTAGGCCAATTTTAGTATAGATTAGCGTGCTGTTTACTCATGGGCAGTGCAACGTAAATATGTAATATTACTCAACGATTAGTTTCGAATCTAGACGGAATATATATATATATATATAGAAAAATATTATAATGTGTTGTAGTTTTTTTGCAGTGTATTACAACATATGGCCCGTGGGCCGTTGGATTCCCACGGATAAAAATCCAACGGCCTGCAGCCTTGAAACCCATAACCCCTCACCCTGCGACCCGTTAGACCTGTCAGGCCCGACTGACCCGGCCTCCCGCCACCTCGCTCGCCGACCGCTGCCCGTCCGCCCCCACCCGCCGCAGCGCGACCGAACCCTCACCGCGACTGAAGCCGCCCGCCACCCTACCGTTGGCTTCCCCGGCACAACCTGCCCTCCCGACACCGCCCGCCGCCTCGCGACCGACTCCCCACCGTGACAGACCACCCTTGCCAACCCGCCGCGGCCCCTTTCGCCCCTCCGCCGCGGCGGGGTGGCAGGGGTGGTCCGTCGCAGTGTGGAGTCGGTCGTGGGGCGGCAGGCGGTGTTGGGAGGGCAGATCGTGCCAGGGCGAGAGGGCCGCGCGTGGGGGCCGCTGGTTGGGGGTGGAGATGGGCGGCGGGCGGTGTCGGGAGGGCAGATCGTGCCAGGGTGAAGGGGGCGCCTGCTGGGGGTGGGGATGGGGGGCGGGCGGTCAGACTGCAGCTAGGCACGCGGTCGGGCGGCGGGCAGGCGGGCGGGCGAGCGGCGGCGGACGGGCGGTAGCCAGGCGGGTTGGCAGGCGGGCAAGCGGGCGGCCAGGCAGGTCTGGGGCGGGTCTGGATCTCCAGTAAAATCTGGGCCGCTGGATTTCAAACCAGCGGCCCAGATTCACTGCGGCTGCATTTTCATGCAGCGCACAGTCAGTAAAACTATATATATATATATATATATATATATCCCTGTCACCCGTCGCTTGTGATTATCCGATAAAAAACATGCAATTACTATAGCATGTCAATTGTTAACCCACGTGTTGAATGAGCAAATTATTATGACATATTATTTTTATCAAATACATAAATATTTTTTCTTAATTAAAGTTAAAATTATTAGATAAATTAGTTCTAACCTAAATAGACATAGATGTTTACCATGTATCTCGTGTTAACAAATCTTTTAAATTCATTTCGAGATAATTGAGAATGGGTTAATCGATATACTAAATAAGTGTGAAAAATCTTTTTAAGTCATTATAATTTAGTCCTACTTGAATTGAGATGCTAGAGATAAATAGAATGTTGCATGTGCTTAAGCCTTCGAGAAGATATTTTAAAATCGCTTTCGAAAAGCTCTTGTGCAAATAAGATAACAAAAACAATTACATAGAAAAATCTCTAAAATTGTTTGAATTCAAGAACAACAAAATATTAAACCTAAAATAAAGAATAGCACACCCCATAAATCGTTTATTGAGATTAATCAGTTCCACATAGTTCTCAAGTAAAATAAGAACTACATAACGAGTCCAAAACAACATAATAATTACCAACTATATATTACATCTTTCAAATGTCCTTCAACTACCAACACCAAATACTATACCCTGATTGATGAAACCCACTTGTGTGAACAATTTCGCATTAGTGCATTAAGTCTGCATAATTATAATGAAAATAAATTAAGGTCCCCACTAGATAACTATTATTCATGATTACGAACATTGCGCGTACTACAGACAGTAAACTTATGTCCTTAATCTAGACTCCCATCTTGAAATTCCTATTGGGCTATAATTAATTCTTTAGACCTAAGAACCAACATCAAAGTATTTTCATATGTTTTGACTATGTAGGCTTAGTCGTACACATATCCAACATGCAAATGTCACAAGTCTACCTCTCCCTAATTATACATACCTTATTCTTTAGACCTATGTTTGACTATGTAACCTTAATTGCATTCATACAAGTCATATATACCTTATTTTATTCAAGTTTACTAATTTAATCCGATGGTGAAAGAATTATCACCGGCAAAAGAAAGTAAAAAGAGTTTTGGTTATAAGATATGTTATCTCTAACCTCAATTTTTGTTTATATAGGGTGAGAGATAAATGTCTACAATAAGAGTAATTCTCTTTATTATTAACTTATTTACATCTGAAGAAGTTAATAAATCATTATTAAGAGGAGTTACATCATAGATTCACTTACTTAACTACTTATATGGTTCACTAGTTAATTATTAACTCAACTTGAGTCTAATTTTTTACCGGAGCTTTTATATTCTTCGCAACTTTAACAATTTTCGTTCTAAAAAATTTAACTAGTTTATACCTTTTTTTAAAGATTTTGCATTAGATATTGAGTCATTGATTAAGTTGATGATTATATCAGAGAGGTTATTTAAGTTAAATTGAACTAATTAATATTTCCTTTTTTTACCATGTTATGTTATTATATTAACTATTACATGTTTTTTATATTCCTACCATGTGAGATGGAAAAAATTATGAAAAATAAAAAGACCGGACAGGGTGCGTCAAGGTGGGTAGGGCCTGGTGGCCTCAACAGAGAGGAGATTGAGGTTGTCCTTTTACACGAGGTGCCCTCTATTCACGTGGTAATATTGCGACCAACCCATAATTTTAAATATTGTATTCTACTCCCCAATTATGCATGGTGTCCTTACTACCTTTATCTATTTCGGTTTAAGTTTTTTATTATTTTAATTTGTTGCTAATTTTTAATATAAAATTTTCACAAAATTTAATTATTTATTGAAAATCTCAGTATTATATTTATAACAAAATATATTTTTAATCCTTAATGAAATATTTTATTTATAATTTTATAATTTAATTAAATTTAATTTAATATAATTGAACTAAATATACCTCACACTAACTATAAATCAAGTATGGTAACCGATATGATATTTAAAATTAAGGACCAACCATATCAACCGATGGTTGTGATGATCTATGTGGATGAGGAGATTTAAGGTGCCTGTGGTTAAATTAGCTACCCGACTTGACCAAACTCTTATAATAAGGTTTTTGATAATTAATAATAAGATTTAGTTTGGAACAAATGGGTACCCCATTACAAATGGTATAGTTTGGTGATAGAGTGATAAGTATTTGGTACCCGATTCTTAAATTTCAAATTTAATTATAAAGATAATTTATCAATACAATTATCAAATATCCTATTTATACTTTTAAATATTTATTTTTACTTAGTTGTACCTTTTAGAACATGTATTATTATTATATAAGTCTAATAATTTTTCCCCAAAATATCATTTGCATAGTTAAGTGGACACTCATTTAAACCTTACCATTTATCATAAATGATTGGGTTAATTTGGTTTTACTTTAATAGTAAATGGTTAGATTTAGTAATTGTGTTGGAAAATCAAATGATAAATATTTGAGTTTGGTTTATAAATTTAACTTAAATGATAGATCTAATTTATGTAATACCCAACTAAACTAAACTGATAGGTTTTTGGAGATCTTTTCCCCGTTGTACAACACTCTCTCATATTATATATATTGATGTTTTTTGTTTTTTATTTCCAAATCTTATATTAGACAATTAATTGTTATATGTAGTATTTACCATATAATCCACGAGAAGAGTCGGGGAGTGGACTTTGGTAGATTTTTATAAGGTGAGAAATATGACTTCACAATTAAATCAAACTAAAACAACCAACGGGAAAGATCTTTAAAAAAATTTAATATTTATATTTTATGTGAATTATTATTAATTTATTTATTTTGAGTGTGTGTATATATATATATATATATATATATATATATATATATATATATACAAAATAAGTTGTAATTGTAACTATCATTAAAAAAAATTAATTCTATTGTTTTAATAAACTTCAATTTCAAATAAACCAAACCAAAGTAAAATATAAATTAAGGGTGACTAGAGTTTGTTTCAAACTGACTAAATTGAACCAAACCAAAATATATTAGATTCGATCAATTTTACTTCATTTTTAGATATATTGACTCAAAAAGTTTTTTTGGAAACAAAGTTATGTCAATTTGGTTGAGAAGACGCAGCTAACCAGTTGTCAAATTGCGCAACCAACCTAATAAGCCATTAAATTCGTCCTTAAATAAGGAAAAAGGATAAAATCAGAATTAGTATATAATTGCATGTTGCCAAAATTAAATGAATTATAAAAAAGGGTTTCAATTTCAAGGGGTAAAATGACACTGGCAATTTGGCAAACAAGATATTTGTTGACCTCGTTATGTGGGTCTCCCTTTAATTATTGTTACATAAAACAGCATCCAAGGGAATGGATCCTCATAGGCCCATACTATATATATATTGCAAGTTTTCAACATGCACAACTTGACTTTCGAAAGGGAAAGAAAAACATGAATAATTAATTTGCATCACTTGTAAAGAAAAATAAGAGATATTTATTAATGTCAATCAACCTACCGTACCACTTACATATATAATATATGACCAAACAATTAGCCATATATAATATATAATATACGTGATTAATTACTATGGGTCAAGACTCATCAAAGTAATCAAACAATTAGCCAGCCAGCTCTCCATTATAAGTAGCATATTGCTATTCATGAATATATTTCTCTCGCAGTTTACTTTTTGTACGTAGCACTCTTGATCATATGAAGTTATGAACAAGATAATCATCTCACACAATAAAGTAAAGTAATACTTGTCTGCTTGGGGCCGGGTGAGATTATACGTGAGAGAGATCAGGAGAATAAGGTTGTCATGGAAGTTAAGAGGAAGCTTAGAAGTGAAGTGGAAGCCTTTCTAGCTGTGACTTGTGATCAAACGGTAGTCTTGCAAGAAACCAAAAGCAACCTCTTAACTCTTTTCCTTAATATTGTGGGCAGATATTCTTCCTGGTAAGGCAGCAACTTTCAACATGAAGGATAACTCCAAGCTACTTCTGCTTTCTTCACCTTTTTTTCATGGGGCAATGTAATTGACTAATGCTTTAAGAAAACGATATTCCACCTCCGACTGTTTACAAATCGTAGAAGAAGACATGAAGAAGATAGAAATGCTTGAGGGAGATATTGCACTTAAAAGAGTTGTCAAATGTTAAGGGACCCCCATCAAACTTTCCTTCACGTGGTGAGGTTTCCCATTCCCTACCAATATGCTTCTTCACCTCTAGCTAGCTAGTAAATGACTACAGCAACCTATTCAACAGAAAATTTGGTTGGCCCTGATATATATATATATATATTTATTTATTTATTTATTTATTTATATAGACACACATCTACTCATGAATCGATCTCTACCTTGATTAAATTCCCTTCTATGATATATAAATTTCAAAAATCTTAGACGTTGAATGCTTGCAATGGTCATCAATTGTGGCTATTCTAACTTTCTATATGTGTGTGTGTGTGTGTGATAGTCGTTATAGACAAACGAGAATGGCGCATCTAACATTGACAATTCCATCATCCTATTAGGCCATTTAAAAATGGGCGATAGCTTTCACCTAACTTTATTATTAACCAAGGACATACAACTTATCAAGCTCCAATTCTTGTGGTCGGCATTAGGATTGCTAAATGAGCGAGCGAGCTAAGCTTAGTTTGTGATCGAATTCGATTCGAATAACTCAAAATTTGTTCGAATTTGACTTATGATTCAATGAGTTTTTTGTATATATATTTAAAATTGACTCAAACATTTCTGATATTGTTCAAGCTTGAATCCTTAAATTGTTAAATTTTGAGGAGTTCGAAAATAGTTTGTTTGGGAGTTCAAAACTAGTTCATTTGGGAGCTCCAAACCAGCTTGAAAGTAGCTCGTTTGAAAGAAAAATATATGATTATATAAATTAAAATTAATAAAAATAATTTATCAATATATTTATATAAACTATCTCAATAATAATGGGTCTATCATTCATTTTGAGTGTATTGTGAGTATGATGTTTGTGATGAGTTTGATGTACCATTTAGTTAGCGGCGTTAGCTTCTAGATTTGATATATAGGTATGAAGTAGGAGCTCGTCACTTAGGCGCGTGGACATGATCGGAACTTCTACCATATCCATTTAGGAATCACTTCTAGTTTGACTTCTCTACTCTGTTTAGTTTTGTTTAACATGTAAGCGGATGTGTCGAGTGGTGGATTTATTATATCCCACTCCACACAGGCTATCTAGTTGTATGAGATTTCTGAATTAATAACTCTCGAGGATGAGATCTATCGAGTTTGTTTTCGAAACTCCGATCCAGCTCATGATGCCTTCGGGCCTATTATGTTGAAATCCATACCCAAGCCTATATATATATTGTTTTCACATTTTTAGTGAGATGTGAGACAAGAAAAAACTGATGGTCACGTCTTAAGATAAGGAGTGTATTTGTCAAAGTGGGTTGTGGAATTGGTGAGCATTTTGTTCCATTCCCAAGGGATCATGATAACTCTACCTTTGAGTTCTTCAAACTCGGAGAAGTGTAGATGTTTATAGGTACTGTTATGCAGTATATGTCTAGATTTGTGGCTTCAAAAGGTACCGAAGGCGCATACCTAAGAGTACTCGACCTTTGTACTCAGGGTCAGGAGTGATATAGAGGATGTAAAGGGCTAGTAGGAAAGAAAATGATTTTTCCTGTGCAAATGATAATTTAAAGTAACCAATGAATGAAAATGGGATACAAAGGGGATGTTGTCGCGTAAGGTCGACGACTCCCAGTTATTGCCCTTATGAGAGTTTTATGAGGAAGAGTATTAATGTTTTCATTTAACAGGAGAGTTAGCTCTCCTGTGTCAGTTTGTTATTAGTTATTTTTGGATTGGTAACACTCATTATTAAGGTCTCTTTATTATATATGTCAGTGAGAACCACGAGGAGTGAGCACTATTGGGACTGCAGAGGAGCAACACTGAAATTACGCACACAAGTACTTGTCGAGTGTAATTGGTGAAAATAATTGTTGAGTGTAATTGGTGAGAATACTTGTTGAGTGTGATTGGTGAGAATGATGTGTGTTTAACTGTGGATGATGACGTTTAAATGATGCTGTAAATATTTTCATGTGAATAAAAATAGAAAATAGAAAATGAACAAGTGAACAATGAAGTTTAGACTCGGCTCACATGGTGAGGAAAGTAAAGATAATTAAAAATGTGATGAAATTGTTGTGTTTGAACTGTGTTTTGATGTTTATTGTGATAAATATATATACCGCTTATTGTTGACAGGGTAACTCCTATTGCACTTTTAGGGGAGACAGTCTGTTTTACTTTAAAAATAAATATTTCTTTTGAACATTTTATTTGTTTGGTTTGTTTGTATACTTGTTTGCATATCATAGCATGCATGTAGTACAATATTAAAACCTAAATAACTCATTTATGTTTTGTATGTTGCATCACCATCTTAAGACACTGAAGGTAGATCCGGGTCGGCTTAATCGAATCAAATAAATTAGTAAATAATTCGGTCGTCGGTAACATTTTCGGGTTGGTTCATGGGTGAACCGAAATAAGGTGTTACACCTCCTACAATTAAATATTAATGTGTCATTGTTTTCTATGTCATGAGGATGCACAATTTTATGACTAAAGGTTTTGACTTAATGGTTGTCCATTCTCTTCCTCCATCACTAAATAATTTGATTAATTGATTGGGCTCATTGCTCATTAATCATGATATAAACATATATAGTTTCTTGTTTAATTATTTTATTAGACATATCGGCATTTTGCTCGTATAATTAATTGGCTATAATATTGACTATAGTCTCACATAAATAAAAGAAAGGGTGGTGACTAATATAAGCTGTGGGTTCGTAGGGCTTCTAAATTTGCTAGTCATTTTGAAGTATAGTCATAGATCCGTTTTCACATGTTATCAAAGCCAACCCACTTGTAGGACTCCTCGTGTGTAATTATATTTGTAAAGGCTCATGAGTGGCAAACCTAATGTAGTGCGTATGTAATTACATGGCCGCGTATGAGTGGTCCACGTGCAAAGACTAATAGTGATTGCATGTGTAGGGGAGTATTGAGTATAACTCACACCTCTGCGGAGAAAGAGCGATGACTAATATAAACGCGAGTTTTTAACTATTCTAAAATGACTAGTCATTTTAGAGTCCACCGTGGCCATTTTCACGTGTGAAACCGAAAGTAAACATAGATTGAATGAGAGGGAAGTTGCAAGGCATTGAAGAAAGTAGACATAGAGATTGTGAATTACTGCTGCTCTCCCAAGGAGTTGTAAGCTGGAGCCGAAGAAGTGTGGGATGAAAACCGATACGAAGGTTAAGAAGAAGATGCATTGAGTTGAGTGCTCCATTCTTTGTCTGCACTGTTCACAACTTGAGATAGTTGGCTGCTAGCACAGAACACACAAGCTCTCACAAACGTTTTTGCGGCAAAAGGCTGCTGCTAGTGAATTGTGATTGTTACGTGCTCTTGCGTACGTTGATGTGGCGATTGATAACGGTACTTGTTATATATTTTTAAGCTTATTGACGAAGTCCCTTTAATTTATTTATCGTTTTTTGTCTGAGATGGGATGCTTGATTAGTAAATGTGCAGCTCGATCAGTGAAGGGAATTAAGGAATGTTTGGGTGGAGAAAATGGAGGTGGAATTGGAAGGAGGGGTTAGAGCATGGATGGGACTTGGGAGCAATATTTATGTGACTGCTTAATTCACTCGTACGTAAAGCATGACCCTTCCCAGTTTATGAATAAATTAATTTATATTAATCACCATATTAAATTTTTTGAGTATTTATATCATTAGAACATTACGAAGTCCACTCATGTATTCTCTAATAAACTGAAAAAAAATTACTGATCTGAGATAGGGTTGCTAAATGAGCGAGCGAGTCGAGTTCAATTTGTGTTTAAACTCGGCTCGAATAGTTCAAAGTTTGTTCGAGTTCGGCTCGAGATCAAACGAAGTTTTGAACATATATGCTCGAGCTTCAACTCGAATATTTTTTATATTGTTTGAGGTTGACTCTATCTCAAATACACTTAAACTGTTTAATTTTGCTGAAGTCGAAACCTGCTCGATTATAAAGTCAAAAGTAACTCACTAAAAAAAATGAAGTCAACTTGGATTGAACTAACTACGTTCAAGTTGTATATAAATAAATATGACTAGTTGCAATTAAACTTATTAGTATGCGTGTATGTGTGTGTATATATATATATATATAATATAATATAAAAACTATATTATTATATCATTTTAGTTCGAGTCGAGCTACAAGTCAATTTTTAGCCGACTTCGAGTTATAACCGAACTGAGTTGAGTCAAACATTGTTTTACTCAAATTCGATTCATAGGATTCAAGTTTGAGTGGAGGCGAGCCAAGCAAAATGCAAATACTCGTGAACTGATTCGCTCAATTAGTAGCCCTAACTGGAGAGTATATGTGTATCTACATCTGATAATTATGATTAATTTTAATATAAAATACATTATATATTTAAAAATTATTAATTTTTATAGAATATTTTGTATATATATTAATTTTAGTAATCTGACTATTTAAAATTTTAATATTATTTATATTTCTATCATGTTAGCCAAACAAAACTTAAAAATATATTGCATATAAACTAATTTTATTAATATTGACCATTTAAAAATTTTTATATTATTCACATTTCTATGCTAGCCTCACACTGTACCGATTCTATATCTCGGGTCGATTCTCGAATCTCCAGTTTTCGTTATCGAAGAAAGCCCGAATATGGATTCTAATCGATTGGCGGGCCCATTGGGCCGAGGCTAACTTCCATAGAGGCAAGCATTCGGCCATGCCCAAAACAATAATTCACCGTTTAAAAGATGACTACCTAAGTTGCACCTTACTACTTAAGAGACAATCTAAATCTAAAAGGATAGATCCACGTACGTATTCACAAGCCACATTTATCTACCATTGGCAAATAATGTCACCAATCCACACATCAGAGTTGGCAGAGAAGTACCCATGCATGGGTTGTATTCAACAAAAACCAAAACTTTTTGCCAAAATGTTAAAATGATAAGTGTGAAAAATGCTAATAATTTCACATTTTATTTACTTAACTAATTAAAAAATTAGTTTAAATGACTTCAGGTCTACTTTATTCCACGCATTCCATGACTTATCAAGTCAAATCCGAATCGTAAATTTTTACAAATAAATATTACTTGTGAGTATAATCAATAAAGTATACTCCGTTTTGTTAGAGGACCTAGAGCAAAATATAAAAACATTTTCTAATATATTTGCATCATCCACGTATTTTGCAATAAAAGAATAGGAAGCTGGCCATAGGCACTATTTTCATCCTCAATATAAACTAGTCGATGGATGTAAGCTACACGATGTACTTTAATATATATGGATTGCCTTCCACAAATGGTTGTGGCTCCCAAAAAAAATCTTAAATCTTGCCATAATTTTTTGTTCTTTGGTGCATAAATGAGGCATATAACAAAAGTTGCATTCTCTTTGGGTTGGTTCACTGTTTTATTCAAAATGACTGAACCAAAATTGTTGTGGTTTGGTCTTATGGTCGTATTCCCTTTTTTGCTGCCTTTGAGTTTCTGCCGACTTATGGCCGATTGCTCTTTACGCTACTATGCAATGTTTTAATTGAATTGAATCACTAAAGGATTTTGGGGGTTCTGTTTCACAAATTTATCATGGGATCAGAGCAGCGACGGTCCTAGGGTTTGATCAAGTAAAATGATTGTCATGCAGATCTGAAGCTACGGCAGAGTCTCGGAAATCGTATTCTCTCTGGTTTGATCTCTTCTCCATTGTTCAATTAACTTCGAAATTTTCTTGCTCAATTCTTCTGCACTTGCATTATGGAGTGTCAATGATGTCGCTTCCTTAACCTAATAATACCAATGTTTCGCACTTTGTTAACATCACTTTGGACTCAAAAAACTACTTGCTTTGGAAGATCAACTACTGAACTTAATTGATTTTCATGGGTTTCATTCCTTTATCATTTCCAACTGGTAGCCTCCATGGAAAAAAATGGTATATCAGATAAAAAAGTGGTCGATATATATATATATATATATATATATATATATATACAAGACACTACATGTGAGAAATAAATCATGGAATTAACAAATTAAAACCACATGAATATGAGCTCGTGCCCTCAGGTATGTATATTAATCCTCAAAAAATGATAATACAAGTAATGATAACAAAAATGATGATTAAACTAATAAAATGATAGAGGATTGTGTATATATATATATGATATATATGATATCGAATTAACGAAATGTAATCATAAAAAATAAAAAATATCCAGGCTCTGCATCGATCGCCTCGGTAAACAAGGAGCTCCAATCACCAAATGAGTATATTAAACGAGCAAGGTCAAGAGAAGAAGCCATCCACAAACAACTCCTCCCATCATTTTCCCAAAGCTTTCAATCTTGTCAGCTCCATTCTGTGAGCATCATCCAGGAATTATAAACATCAGACTAGTATTAATTAACACATAACTAGATAAACATAAATATTTTACATTAACAACTAAATTAAACATACGTATTTGCTGATAGTCATTAATTACAACATAAATGCGCAAATATAATGTACATCAATGTGCAGTCACGACTGTTTAATAATTACATATTTGCTGATAGTCATTAATTACAACATAAATATTGATGTTTAAACTATAATATCTCAATGATGGACAAGAAAGTATAAGAATGGCCACACAAGCAATTTTGATTAAGTAGCTGAGTTTTGTCGGAGAATTATTATACTTTTTTTATGTTTGATCAGATCGGCCGATAAAATTCAACAGCCTAGCCTGTACGATCGGACGGTTGGCATGTATCGACGCAGGTTAGAGAAGCGCTGCGTAGTAAAATATAGATAGGGAATAACGAAGGGGTATGCACGTACCTGGTCGGAGACGCCGGAGGGGCCGGGGGAGAAGGCGGCGTCGGCGGAGGGACTGGGCACTTCCGCCGGAGGCGCGGGGGGACTTGCGGCAAGTGGAGCTGGGGATGGTGCCTCGTGCTTCTTCTTCTTCTTCTTCTTCTTCTTCGACTTGCTGGGCGCAGGCGCGGGTACCTGGGCCACGGGGGCGGGTACCGGTGCGACAGTCGGGGCAGGAACGGGAGGCGGCAGTGCGGGTGGCGGGGAGGAGACTGGGATGGGCGCGGGGGGAGGGGAGGATACAGGAACGGGCGCAGGAGGAGGGGTGGAGACCGGTGGGGCCACCGGGGCTGGCACGGCCTGCTTGGGCGGTGAGGCGACGGGTGGTGGTGTAGTGGGAGGAGGGGTGGCGGCGACGGGTGGCGGTGTAGTGGGAGGAGGGGTGGCGGAGACGGGTGGTGGTGTAGTGGGAGGGGTCGCGGCGACGGGTGGAGGAGTGGCGGCGACGGGTGCTGGTGTGGTGGGAGTAGCGGTGGGGGAGGCGGCGGGGGCCTGGGAACCGACGCCGGAGACGGCAATGAAGAAGAGGGCGACGGCGAGTAACCGCCGGTTTGGGGAATCCATGGTCATCGGGGAGGAGGAGGAGCGGAACGGATGATTCATGAGAGTGTGCATGAATGAAAGTGAGAAGGTGCGACCCAACCAGACGTCGTTAAATAAGGAAGAAACATAAGCCGACAAACCCACGGCGCGGCTCGGGTCGCGTCGGGCCACAGTTCTATGCCACTCGGGGCCGACACGACACCTTGCAGAGAACGTCGCGTTTGTCCGAATGTCGTGTCCGACTAAAATCAATGCCCGCCGGAATCATTCATTCATTCATCTCAACCAATACATCGATCCATCGTCACCTTTTTTCTGTTTAAATAAAAAAATTAAAAAAATCAGTTGAAATCTATAAATAAGTTAAATGATCACTTATACATCACAAAGAATCAACAGAATCTCTGGTACTTAAACTGTTAAGAACTATATTTTTAGTAGAAAATATTTAGTACACAACAGCTAGTGTAGTAATATGAACAACGTGTAAAATTTATCCATTTATTTAGATAATATAATTATATTTTTTTGTAGTTTAGTCAGAATTATTTTTTATCATCCAACTTTTATTATAATTTAACGACTCACTTTAAATATCGCTGACATAAAAAATACCCTCGGATGCTTTTTTTAATGTAATATAATAAAAGTATCAAAAAAATTAGTGGGTTGAAAGTAGGAGAGGCTTGGTGGATGGGAGCAGCTAAACTGGGGTGGAATGGAAGGATTATTAAATAAAATTTAAAAAAGGGGGAAGTTGGTGGGATCGGAAGGTGCGGGTATATGATGGCTGGGGAGACAGCGCACCGATCGGTTGTTAAGAATTTCTATTGTGGGCCTAGGCCAATCATGGGCCTAACGTCCACTTCGCTTGGCATCCACGCCTTCCAGTTTTTTTACCTGTCAGCCGTTGGATCCTCATTATTTAAGATTTTTAATCATAGCGTGAAATATTATTGCTTGGAAAAGATAATTGTGAAATATATAATCCATAAAACCAACGAAACAAAGTTTGTAATTACTGTTGGGCACATAACGGTGTGATCTTGGGCGGATCACGGCGTCACTTGGATTAGTCTGGGCCACCTTTAATTTAAAATGAAACAATTTCAGCGAAGTTTGAGGAGCTAGTTATTAATTACTGATTATTTTAGATGGGCTGGAGATGTAGGGTGTGGAGCCATTTAAAGTTTTAGACAATGAACACCAATGGGCCTAATCTAATGCGGTGTGTTAGGTGTCGCCCTAGTCGGTGTTATTGGAACACTAAATTATAATACATCAAGCAATTGTCCAAGAAAACCACGTAGGCTAAGCGAGATAAGAGCTTAATGGTCCACTCCACTAGGATATATAATTAGAGTGACAGTGGGCTTGAGAAATAAACCGTTGATTAACTTCTAACAAGCATACTTAACGCCCAAATCCTAATAAATGGTGAATGAGGGACTAATGGGCTAAACTATGAGCATTGATAAGCATATCTTGTGGCATTCGATTTGCTGTGGTTCCACCTGTGTATATGTACACATAGAACTGATGACAAGTCGTTATTCATATACGTTGCTCCATGTCCTCCGTCCACTTTTTTTAAAAGAAAATATTGTAAGCAAGAATGATTAATTTATACAGTTGATACTTAGTAACAGATCATCGTCTGGAAGTCGGAATCCGCGAGTGACAACCGCAAATTAAAAAATATAACGTACGGAAATTTCTCAAATTTTTTTACACAACTTCAGGATCAACACCTATTCTTTGTAGATACGCGATTGTGCCTCCCATAAAAAATGATTCCATTCCGCTGATTTGTTCGGCGGACAAGACACGGAGCAGAAGATGTCAAGATCTACACCTTCAGATCAGCCGGCCTGTCAAAATATCTTGCAGTAGGGACAAACAATCGACAGAGCCAACAACTCCGACGACATCAACCATTAGTTCAAACCTAGCACGCCCATCATCTAAATAATACACACACACTTTCCTATGCAGTTATACGTAACGAGGTGACAGACGTCGACTTGGGACCCCGGATCTCGATCGATACCTTAATGACAAGTCCTACACTAACAAATTCCTCAAGTAACATTTTCTTTGATTTCCAGATCACGGAGAAGCAGTCAAATTGCAATAGAAGTCTTAGTCTTGATATAAGAAAAGAGTATTCAAAGGTGGAATGGACCGCATGGTATATAGCCCTCAATCACAAGACACAACACCCAAAAGGGAGCGAGTCTTCATGAGAGGCTTTGGAAAGAGTGAGATTTAAGTTGCGACTTGTGCACATTCGCTATCTGAATCCGTAACGCGATTGTCTCTCCGAGAAGGTGAAGATGGTTGGATCCTGGAGGAGCGAGTGTCGTTTGCATTGAATGGTTGAGAAGCAATGTAGGCGAGAGCTGTGACCACATCCGCCATCCGAGGTCTCATGCTCGGATCCTCGTGAACACACATTGCCGCTACTGCTAGAGCATGGTAGAGTCCCCTTCTTGGGTACCGACCTCCAAGCAACGGGTCTGCTATGTCACAAAACTTCCTCCTATCCCGGAATAGAGGGCGTGCCTGCATTGATTATTCATTCATCAAGATGGGCTGGTCTGATTCATGATACAAAAAAATCAAGTGCTATGAACTTAAAATGGGAATCAACCGGCCGCCCCCATGTTATACTCAAAGTCTGGCACTCACCCAAGCAACAAGGTCCTCGTTTTTCTTGCCTGCCTTGTGAGGTTGGATTGCTTTCCTGCCACTAATAATTTCCAAAAGAACAACCCCGAAGCTGTAGACATCTGATTTGATTGTCAACTGACCTGTCATAGCATACTCGGGGGCACAATATCCGTATGTGCCCATTACTCTGGTGGATACATGAGTCTTATCCCCGGTTGGACCCAGTTTGGCAAAGCCGAAATCAGAGAGCTTCGGACGATAATCCTCCCCGAGTAAAATGTTCGAACACTTGAGATCACGATAAATCACCGGTGCCGGGCTAACTTTATCATGCAAGTACTCTAATCCCATTGAAACATCAGCTACTATCTTCATTCTAGTAATCCAATCTAATGGATCTCTATTAGGAGGCAAGTCTGCGGTAAACAAAAATAATAATAATAACAATAATTTACAGCTACCAGAACATGAAAAGGTATTACTGAAAAGTACACAACGAAAATTCCATTTTCTACTTACCATGCAAGTGATTTTCAAGAGAGCCTAAGGGCATGTACTCATACACCAGAAGCCTTTGTTTCTCAAATTGACAATATCCAAACAGATTAACAAGGTTTGGATGATTGAAATGGTTAAGCATTACCACCTCGACAAAGAATTCCCGGTCCCCTTGAGAGCCATTCTGATTAAGTTGCTTTATTGCTACAACCTTGTGTAGAGAAAGGAGAAACGAAACGGTACATCATTGTCAAACAAGCCAGTCGAGGGTGGAAGCTACAATTTAGTGTCTGGGTTTTATCAGCTCATGCGCTAAACATGGAATATGGTGGAATTTTTACCTGGTTAGAGCAGCTTAAATAGCCCTTATACACCCGACCGAATCCTCCTTCTCCTAGAAAGCAATTGACACTAAAATTTTTGGTAGCAGCACACAATTCTTCGAATGAAAAAGCTCGAGCTTTACAACATGATTTATCTTGACAGGAGCCATCCTTTTGTTCATCTATGGCTGATTTTAGCTTCAAATCTTCTGCTACCAGAAAACAAGACGCAACAAGTATATATACATGGTTTAACAACAATCAAAACTTCTAAAAAATAATATAGGATGGTGAAAGAAATGACTTTTCATTGAAACATCAAAAATACTATGGCTAAAGAAATTGCAAGGATTTGTAAATGACGAAAAAGAAAAAAAGAAAGAAGCCTCTGTCCCCACTAACACATAAATGGACAAAAGGTATTTGTCTCCCACAGCTTGCCGACATAAGGAACCTGAACGGGGTAGAATGCAACATGCCAAAAAAGTTTGGAACTTTATCTACTCAGAGAACACAAAACATGCAAATCAAAACGGAAAGAGGGCCACCTTTCTGATCGGTACGCCAGACCCACGAAAGAAGAGAGAAAACGAAAACAAGAAAGAAAGAACGACGCCTGTGTGCCATATGATGGACCAATCTGAAGCAAACCTATGAGTTGATTAGAGAAACAAAAAAGCCATCCAGACAAGATGATTGATATTTGATGCATACAATACAACAGTACCTTTGCAGTCACCGGCACTTGAAGGAGCTGGGACGGCGGGAACGGTGGTCTTGTGCGCCTCCTTACCGCCAGATTTGCCGGAGCAGGGGAGCCAACGGAGTAAACCCATGACGGGCGTAACCGAGGAGGGTGGAGGAGGGGTGGGAAGGAATTAAGGAAAAGCAAATATGCTGGGAGGCGGTTTGTTAAACCCATATTATTTGGTTAATACATGTGTTTATTATTAATTTAATACGGCGTGCCTAGGGCGTCGGGGTGGTGCAGATATCTCATTTCCCGAGGTAATGCAAACTTCTCTATTTTCCTAAGTAATTACACCTTTGTCTTTAAGTTCTAAAGATCCACTCTAACCCACCCAATCTCGTACACTTTTAAACTAGATTAGAATTGCCACTATTTACATCAGAATCAAATCTTAATCAACTAAAAAGATTATAATGTCATAATTGATATCAGAACCACATTTTAATCAATTAAAATAAAATAAAAATTTGTATATTTATCTATTTTTTATTCGTGTTTATATGTATTTATTTGATGTATTTAATATGTACGTCCTCACCTACTTTTATATCAACCGATCAAACATCATACTAGGTGTTTACATGACATTTTAGATTTTTAGTTCAACTATTATAGTGTGATTATACCTTTATTATTATTATTATTATTATTATTATTATATAAAAAAATTCAGCTACGAGGTTTTCTTCTCCAAACTCTAAACTCTATGTAGGTCTTTCGATTATAAAGATAGCCCAGATTTGATAAACAAAATTTATTTCCCAACCATGTGCATCACTAGCAGTAAGTTCTGACCAATGTCGGCTGGACCTAGGCAATGACAGTTAAAAAATAAAAGCGTGATCAAATGTGGCCATGGCTGGCCAAATCCCGCTGTCGACGAAGTCTTGGTTGATGGTGGCATATTTTATTATGTGTTAGATATTTTTCATGTCATGTTATTCTACGTTGTTCTTTATTATGTTTTTCTATGCATCCATTCATTCTTTTTTCTTGAGTATTAGTTGCATATTTAATAGTGTATTATTTTCTTAAAATGTTAAGAGAATTATTTTGGTTTGTTTTATTTCAATTTTTATAGATTAATTAATTTAAAAATGATTTGACTCGATCATAACAATTATAATCCGATTCAAATTAGAACCTAAATAAGGGTATTACAATTTGTATAAAGTCTTGCCTTTTCAATAAAAAGTTGAGCCCAACAGACTAAACACACACAAGTTTCAAACTGACTAAACACACAAATTTCAAACTTTAATCCTTTTTTTCTATTATTCACCTTAATCAAACAATAAACTAACTTATTCGTATGTAATTTTCTATGAATATCAATTATTATTTGTATTATTAATCTCTTAAATATTATTTGTAATAAAGTAAAAAAAATCATTTGCATCCGTTAAAAGGAGCACAATGATTGCTGTCAAATTAAGTTAATTTGATTTTGCAAATTATTTTGAAGCTTGAATAAATGTTCAACTGGGAAATGACATCTCAATAATCTTATAATAACATAGCTTGAGGACAGGTTTTACTTGGCTCTACTGGGTACTCGAGTTTGAAACATTTGAACTAGAGCATGTTTTTACTTAGAATAATTTATATATTATTATTATTATTATTGTTATTATTTGTCTTAGTAAAACCAATCCAGTTTTATCAAGTTATTGGGTCATACATACTAAATTGTATTGGTATGATTGATCACAAACAATACGATTAACTTTGGCCCTTACTTGATCTTGAACTAGATTTATCCTTGATTGATCTCCACTAAGTCTTTGATTGATTTTAACTGGTACCTCATGTTTTGTTTTTTTATACTAGTTTTAGAGATTACATCTACATAAGTAATTGTCTTTCAATGAACAACACAACTAATCCTTTTTCATATTTTAATGATCAACTTCTTCAGTACATGAAATAGTCAATAATTAATATGTTTTATCTTCGAAGGCAAACTATCAAAGAAATGATTGTAATAGGGGCTATTAGGGCTGAGTATTCTGTGGCTTCGGTTTCGAATCCACTGAACTGAATTTTTGGACTAAAGGTTGGGCAGCAATATATGTAACAGAACCAAAATTGGTTGTTGTTTAGAACCAAACCGAACCAAACTAAAATAATTTTATTAATGCTGTTTGATTTTAGACAACAACCGAAATTTCAGGAAATACCGAAGGTCTTGACAGTGGTGGGGGGTCGTCGCAGGCCACGGTGGATCGTAGGTGGTGATGGTGTCAGATGGGGGAGACAATTCCTGAAACACCAAAATTTCTCCCAATCGACCAATTATCACTGTAAAGGAACCTCATTTTGGAGAGGGCAGCCATGACAGCAGATAAGATCTCGGGTAAGTCGTGTTATAGGAGGCTAAGTGGAGGACGTGGGGGAAGAGGAGGTGGCCAGCATGACCATGGAGGGTCGCAAAAGTCGTTTCAATTTGGTTCGGTTGCTAATCAGATATTTAACTACCTCTTAATTTTGCCCCAATACCAAACCAAAAACCGGACCCATTTTTGTCGAAACCGAACTAGATTTATTTTTTGGCTCGGTTTGGTCGATTATTTCAGTTAAAAAATTAAACTCTGCTCACACTTAGGGGCAATTGTCGTCTTTAAGGGATCTTAATTACCGCCAATCAAACTTGCTAACCTTTTAAGTTTCTTTAATAGCTGGCATTCTCATCCACCGACATCGATGCGCAGTTCCAAAATCATTTCAAATTTTCAAAAAACTCGGATGAAATTTTAACCACAATGCTCATGGGTGCCTGCCGGTGTGTGCTGGCCGACGGCCAAGTGGCCGGCACTAGACAGACGGAGGTAGCCTGTTAACACCGGCAAACTGGCATCCCATTAGTGGCGCTCCCAAGCATGTAAACCTGCGTGGCTAAAAAAGTATTTACCTTGGTGAAGAGTAAGGACTGCCGTTATTATTTTCACCCTTCCTGCTTCTAGTACGATTTGAAAACTACAAAGACGAGTTAAAAATTAAAGAAGGAAAATGAGTAATGGCACATAGGGCATCTAATGTAATATTCAATGGAAGCCTAACCTTGATCCTTCCTGGATAGAAGCTTGCTTACCCA
>JAURVB010008873.1:0-73281 GCA_033002965.1 Piper betle | reverse complement strand
GAAACTCGAATCGGCACCTAGCGGCGTCCGAAGTCCGATCAGATTGGACCGGGTGCGTTCGGCGGATGATCCGGCGAATTTCCCACAAATCCAATCGGTTCCGGCGGTTTTCCGGCGAGTGTCGGCGGTTTTCCGGCGGATTCCGACGGTTTTCCGGCGATGATTTGGGACGGAGCAATCAGGGGGTCTATCGGCACCAGCTCGACGAGCTCGGTCCAATGGTGGTGTCAAACAGGGTAGCCGAGGCGGCGATGGCCGTCGACGGCGGCGTCAAAAATGGGCGGCGGTGGCGGCGTTCTCCGATCGAGGCTCCGGCCGGCCTCGACGGTGGTCGGGACGATGGGGAAACGTCGGCGACGTCGAGGGGTGGTCGTCGGGGTCACAGCGGCGGCGGCGCGGCTCGGACGGCGGCGAAATCAGTGGGCGGAGCGTCGCGGCTTGTGGGGCGATTCCGGCGTCGTGGCGGCGCGACGGTGGCCGGGGTTGGTCGGGGCGGCACGACGACGACACGACGGGGCGGGGCGGCGTTGATCGGCGGCCAGGCGGCGTCGGCCGTGGCGGCGACAGCGCGCGAACAGGGGCGGCGGCGATGGCTAGGGTTTTGGATGTGGGGAGAAAAGGTCGGGAGGAAGAAGAAGTGCGTGCGATGGCATTTTCGTAAATAAGTATTGACTCGATTCCTACTCGAGTCAAAATAATAACTAGTTCGTAATAAATTCTAAAAAAATCTAGAAAAATATGGAAAAATCACATAAAATAAAACAAACACAACAACATCCAAATGACATGCTCTATAACTAATAACCCACCCGAATATAATCCAACGCGTCCTAATTCGTCATTCGGCCCTAAAACTATTTCTACGATCAAACATATAAAAAGAAAAAAATACTGCATACTTTCATATATTCAGATAACTCGTATCTCACCATCTTCTCGACGTTATCATCATATATTCAGGTACACCTGACTCTCATCGCTCATAACTCACGGCTGGTCTCGACTCAGCACGCGATTCATGAAACCGACTCGACTCGAACCAACGATCGAACCGACTGGTTCGGTAACGTAAAACCCTGACTCGAATCACGGTTTTACATATATTTTGTTTTATTTGAAGTCTAACCTAACAACAAGCATCGTCACGGGAAAAGCTCATCCTCAAGAATGTCATTATATAAAATGGAAAGCCTAAAATAAAGAGTACAGACTCTCTCTTCTATAATCTCTTTGATCTTAACAGCGACAATTCATTGTGCACAAAATTCAGAGGATCAGAATTCAAAACCCAACTTGCTGTATTCTATAAATCATAATTACGAACTTATTATTAGTTTTGACAGAAGAAATCAAACATTGACAAAGCTGTGATCAAGTAAATGAAAGAAAGAAGATGCACCAATCTATATCACTTAGATTGTTTCATTATTTCATAGATGTTGTATTCGAGAACTTCACACGATCAAGTACAGTGGGAAGAAAAACAGTTGAACAGGTTACCATGACCTATTCCAGATGAACATTTTAAAATAAGCTGTACATGCTAGTAGCTTAGATTCAGTGCAATGAAATGGCACATAATAATTTGAACTGCAAATATTTGATTGATAACTTGCCATGAGTCTACACTAAGACTTATACACATTACTAGATACTAGTCACAGGACAAAGAATTACTGTACAAATGGAACAAATATACAGTGCTAACTGTGCTGTAAAAATCTCAGAAATCAAGGGCTTTAGCTTTGGTGATCTTCATTCAAGAATGACATCCTCTTAGAACTTTACTACTTGTGCCTGTTATTTAGTATATCAATGTATGACCTGGGTCGAAACCGATCAGAAGTACTCAGAGACAAGGGAGGGTTCAGAATGAAAGAGCTTCCACCAAAGAAAAGATAGCAGCTGCACAGCCTTCCCGTAACATACCACTGCACTGACCTTCTTGCCTACCCATTCATCTGCCTACAATTAATATAAGTTCAGTTATATGTTTTCCTCAAACAGAAACTTGATCTCATCTATTTCTCCCAAAAAAGAGGTCAGGCTCATGGATCCTAATCAAGAATCATGTGATTAGAAATGGTAAAATTTTAATGGCCAGATGCCTCTCTTCACACCCACCACCCTTATCCAAGCTCAGGACTGGCAATGCATTTGGCAGAGTTCTATACAAAATGTGATAAAAAAAAGATGCTGTGAAATAGCAATCTTTAGCTTCCATTACAAAATCGTTTGTAATTGAACTACTTACAGCGCCATGTCTGCCTAGTTCCAGGGCTGACTGGAAGATGATTTCCACAGCATCCGGCATCTCCATATTTCCAGCATAAGTAAAGTAGCACCTCAAGTATTTACACAAAAAGCAAGGTCATAATTAAATAACAAGTGTCTAGCATAACTCTGAGTATTGAACTGTTGAGTACCATCAGATAATCCAAGATCACTAGCAAGTTATTCAGCTTGGCCAACTTCTAAAAGAAACTCTCTCTCAATCCGGGAACAAGCAATAGACGACTCCTGATATTCTTTATTGCTACGATGAGAGCCCCGACGGTCAAGATGCATTTTGCTGCCACTCATGCTGGTTGTGCCGCTACTAGGATGATTGTCCATAGACGCACTTTCCTCAACCACCAAAGCAGCTTCTGGATGGAAAACATGCAGTGCTTGCTTCCAAAGTGCTACCACAACAAGTTAAATAGCTAAAGCTTGCAATTGCCCCCTGAGTCAATCTTTTCTCATGGATATACATCATATTTTCAACTTCAGAATCCAGAAAGAAAGCCTTACTTTTTAGCCACTAATTCCCTAACAATAGATACACGTTGTAGCAGTGATTGAATCCTGGACATGTAATGAGATGACGATTGTTCAAGAACCTCTCCCAGGTTTGGTGAACCATGTGAGGCCCCAAATGTTGCAGAACAATCTCATCCCAAGCTTCCACACTCACAAGCCTTGAGTGCTGATGCATTTATGGGCACTGGTGCACTTAATTTGGAGCCAATAGCAGATGCTCGAGGGGAGATTCCAGATTTAAACACTGAATGATATGACGTATTTACTGATGAAGTCATTTCTTCAACTGGTGGCACTGATACAAAAACATAATCTCGAATAATCCACTCCAATGAATCTACACCTGAAGGATTGATTCAATAAGAAAACTTTATGGTACTAAACAGACAACAGATAAATTTGCTCAAAGATTTGGAAAAACTACACTAATCTCAGACCTTTTGTTATCTTCCCCGAATCTGCAGAGTTATCAGTACTCCCATGATTAACTTTGGCCGAATCACTAAAATTTTGTCTATTATAAGTTTTCAACCCTTTCTTGAAAAGTCATATCCATACAATTGGAAGCATTCATGTGTTGATAAGGAGCTGATGATCCTGATGCAGAGATAGACTTCACACCAGTAGCACGGTGGTCGTCATCAAGAACAAATGGCAAGCAAACCCCACGAGAATTTCATCCTTACAATTTATCAGATCACATGCAACTGAATTCTTACCGCATGATTCACCTTTTTCCCTGCATATAACAATGGAATTACTTACACATTCATCAAAAGGTTGTTCGATCACTATAGAAGTAGGAGGTTGCGCATATAACAATGGAATTATGAAAACATTCATCAAAAGGTTGTTCAATCTCAATACAAGTAGGAGGTTGCACATAAATCTTCAAAAATGCTTCACAATACGACAGTCTCTCACATATACTACATGAAATCATCCTCCACATATAAGATTGATTGATAGTTTAGTTCATCCATTTGCAAGAAGGGAATATCTTACATTAGTTGAGATTGAAAGTAAAAATTACAATACTTAAGCAAATGGGAGACGGAATTAAAATTGGCTTGCAATCAACAGCAATTACATTCTTACCTGATTCAAAGCAATTTGAGACAGAAAGTTGTGACCAAAGAACTCCTCATAAGTCAGTCGCTCCAATGCAAGTTCAAATACTTACATTGCTGTCTAACATCAATAAACCAACAATCCACAATATATGCATAGTTCACAAGCATGAAACAAAATTTCAATTTTAAGATGGGCGCCATTCAAAGAGCAGCTTACTAGGGTTGCAACGCAACAACTTCTGACATAAATCAAGACACTCAAAACTAAGATCACTTGGCAGAAACTGCAACTCATTGGATTTCATGAAATTTTGCAGGAGCTGATTCAAAAAACAATATTTATTTGCCAAAAAATGAGCACTAAACTTAAAAAGAAACTATTCTAAAACGAATAAATATTTCAATCAACCTGAACTTGGTTATTTCCAGTAAATGATGTTTTCCCTGTTGCAAGTTGATATATAATAGCACCAACACTCCAAATATCAGCCTGCGAATCAAGCACATTGAGAACTAATTGATCATAATGTGAAGACAGATGCAAGAAGAAATAGCCTAATATTCAACTTCGCATCATACTTCTGAAGTTGCATTATTGAATTTAATTTCTCTCATTTTGTTCATTTTAATGCTATAAGTTTACTGTGGCACAATTTTTTTCTTTTGGAGAAATAAATCTAGCTTTACTCTAAGATTAAATGGCTGAAGCCTGTGACCTTTTCTTCCTTGAGGACTCCAAAATTCTCTAACTTGCATTAAAAAACTGATTGCAGTCAATGTTCCTATGCATTTTAAGCTCATAGAAAGTTCAGATCTTATCTAGACTTCGTGTTACATAGATTGAAGAGATCACCCTAGCCAGGCAAGCAAGTTTAGAAGTGAATTTGATCTATATTTTTTCTCCTCGCACCTGCTAGGACTCTAGTAATTCGTGGAGTAAATAAATCCTAGTGTAAAATGCTGTTTCCATCTTTCTCTACACATCGCTTTTCTATATTATTATTATTATTATTTAGATCAAGTGGAATGAATCCTAGACCATGTTCTTGAAAAGTGGTATATAGCTTTGATTGACTAATATATAGGCACCAAGGAATCAATTCTTTTCTGTAAAACATTTGTTCTTAATATTCTAGTTATTTTCTTCCTGTTCCATTGAAAGATTATATCTTCAGTACTTTTCTGATCTTTTCGGTGTTTATAATTATTTTGACAGTGGATGAACAGGGCAAGCTCCTGCAAATGACAATGATGGCCACTCCCAATCTTCACAAGGAACTTCACTACTTGAACCAAGAAGATCGGCTTTTGCGTTGGCTACTTGTGAAACACAGGGGAACCAAATATGGTCCAGATTTTGGACCGCATAGCGAGATCCAGGCAGTTTTTTGGATTTTCCGAAGTACAATTTCTCATTTGAGGAGCCAGATGAAATTGATAACGAAAACGGTGAGGACGATGATGATGAGGAATATGAGAATGAGGAGGCTAAGTGATAATTGGGGAGTCAACTTACCTGCAGCTGTTCAAATGTGATATGGTTTGTCTTTTAACAAAAAAGTTAGCTGTTTGTCATTCCAACATGAATGAGATTTCTTCTATGTTTGAGTTGTAACCAGCCGAATTGTTAAGCTGTACCGGTTCAAAACAGATGACGGTAGCAGGCAGACTTTAGTTGGTCACATCCCAAATGCTAAATTCATGTTTTCTTCTTCCTCAATTTTTGAGGGTGATCGTAAAGTCATCATGTTTTTAATTGATTTTTTACTAGCTGATGAATCGATCGGCGACCGGACCAAAAGCTTCCAATCCTTGGCAACTTGCACCAACTCTCCTTTCCACTTCATCAACCCTTGATGCAACTATTTCAAAAGGATGATCCTCTCATGTATCTACAACTTGGCTTTGTGCCTGCCATTGTTGTTTCCTCTGCTAAACTTGCTGAAGAGGTTCTTAAAACTCTTGATCATGTTACTTGTAGTAGACCTTCCCTTGTGTCTTACAGGAAGCTCTCGTACAACTCACTTGACATTGCCTTTGCTCCATATGGTGAATATTGGAGGCAGATGCGCAGGGTTTCCATGCTTGAACTTCTTAATCTCAAAAGGGTTCAATCATTTAGTTACATTAGAGAGGAAGAAGAGACCGGAACAATGAACAGCTTAGCTAAACATTGTTCTTCCTCATATGGTGGTCTTATTGACCTTAGTGAGATTATATACTCTCTTGCTAACAATGTGACTTGCAGGATTGCTCTTGGGAAAATATATCAATTTGAAGAAAAAGATAGAAAGCTCCATGACCTTTTCAATGAAGCTCAGATCTTTTTTGCTGTTGATTACTTTCCATTTTTTACCTGTTTGGACGTTGTCCGAGGCCAGCAAGGGGTCTTCCATCTGCTCAATGATTTCTGAGAGGTTGTGATAGATGAGCATCTTCATAAAAATAGATCAAAGGAATCGCATCGAGAAGACTTTGTTGATGTGCTACTCAGAATGCAAGATGAGTTGCAACTCACCAGAGACCACATCAAAGGCGCTCTTATGGTGAAGTTTTCAGCAATTCTTCTTCCATTCATCTATTTGAGAACTTAATTAACAAGAGTCTATTCCATTCAAATTAATGCCAAATTCATCATTATATAAGCTCAAAAACCTACATTTCATTGCCTAAGTTTAATGCACCAATTTCTCACTCCTTTATGTGATCCCTTTTGAACATTCATCTCTGTAAATTGAACTCGAAAAGTTATGAGAAAGCAAGTCAGACTCGGACAGTAATGCACAGCTCAATGTAGAAACCTAAACTCCTAATTCATTGAACGAGTTAAGTGCACCAATACGCAATAACTGAATTCCTCATTTCCTCTATCTTCATCATCTTGCAGAATGTATTTATAAGTGGAACAGACGCAAACACTTCACTGATGTCCTGGGCAATAGCAGAGCTGATGAGGAACAAAAGGGTGAGAGCAAAGTCCAAGAAGAAATCAGAATAGCCATTGGCAACAAGAAACGGTGGAGGAAACAGATCCAAAAGAACTTCACTATCTGAGGCTCATCTTGAAGGAAACACCGAGAATGCTACCGCCAAAATCCTTTGATCATCCCGCATGAGACCATCCAAAAATGTGAAATCAATGGATTCGACATTGCCCCCAAGACCAGAATAATCATCAGTGCATTTGCCGTTGGAAGAGACCCAACATGTTGGATCTGCCCCAATGAGTTCCCTGGGAGGTTCATAGAGAGACCCATTGATTACAAAGGACAAGACTTTGAGCTTATACCACAGCTAACAATACTAATGGTAATTATGGTGCGCAATGTAACAGTGTAGATGAAAATATGTATTCCATCAACAGGTGAAGCCTACTCAACTTTCGTTCTTACATATGGTAGACTAGCACTAATCCGTTTGTTATATATTAACACAATTAAACTCAAAGACAGCTAGATTGAATTTGACACTAATTTAAATCAGTGTTAATATTGTCCAAATTCGAAGACGAACTAATCAAATTTGACTTTAGAAGAAATCTGATTCAAATCACCGAGTACATAAGAAATGTATCGAATCGGTTTTTTTTAATGAATCAAATCGGTTCTTTTTAATGAATCAACCTGATGGCAACTTCAAATATGGAATTCAAGGGATCCATATTATGGATATACAAATCATAGTTATCATTGCTAATAACACATTTTATTTTAACCGATAAAAGTAATTTAAGTGCTCAGCATTAATCAACGGACGCGTGTCAAGATCCTATTGGTTGGACCACGTTTCCCTACCGAACTCAATCAAGCTCGCTATACAAGAAAACGAAGGCGGCCATTTTTCCCGGCAAAGGGCGGTCGGAATTATGAAGACCGAGGATCGGATTCCGGCGATCTCCGCCGCCGCCGCTATAGTCCTGGCCTTGTTCGCTGCGGTGGCCTCGGCCGACGATGTGGTGGTGCTGACGGAGGAGAATTTCGACAAGGAGGTGGGGAAGGACCGCGGTGCCCTCGTCGAGTTCTACGCCCCCTGGTTAGATTCCAGATTTTGTCGTCTTTTTTTTAAAAAAAAGAAAATTTTTGTGTGGCTTCGATTGATGGTGTTGAGCTCTTTCTCTTTGGTGGGAATGTGGAGATCTGTGTACTGGGTCAACGGTGGGTGAGGAGAAGGAGCTTGCTTTGATTGTGTTGGTTGTGGGGGTGTGATCTGTTTTTCGTACGATCTAAGTTGTTGTATGTGTTTTGTGAATCTGATATTTGATCAGTGGTGGTCTTTGTGCAGGTGTGGGCATTGTAAAAAGCTTGCTCCTGATTACGAGAAGCTGGGCGCCAGCTTTAAGAAATCGAAAGAAGTTGTGATTGGAAAAGTGAGTTTCTTTTTATGTTGGAAGGATAAATCATTGTTGATTCCTAGTCGATCATGTCATTGATCCATGTAGAATAGAATTATGGGCGATAGTATAGTTAATTGTTAAAGGTAACAATTAACCTGTATTTTGCATGCTTATTACATTTATTCGCGGTTGATACTCAATATTATTCACAACAAGAAAACTCATTCGAGGTGGTTATGAAGAAGGGAAAAAGAAAAGAGAAAAGAAAACAAAGACACCCACGCAAACGAAAACAAAGACACCTAAGGAAAAGAAAACAAACAACAATACCACAACAAATGATATTCTTACGATGATATCTAGGGTTGGGGCTTAACAAAAAGGGGCTCTATATGAGCAACAATATCCTATTTATAAAAGAAACTCAATTTCTACCGAAAATCCGATAGAGTTTCCCTTATAAAGAGGATGTTGAAAAAATTCACCTGACAACACATCAACTGTAACATGACATTTTAGAAGAGTTCATACCTCAAAATTTTACTTGTCATGTTCCAGGATTCTGGGGCTTGAAGAAACCTGCAAAACCCAGTTAGACATGCATGCCCGAGAGTTTTCCATCTAAAATCAACTTCACTTCACAAAGCATCACTATTTTCAAACAACTTCATTTCATATCAAGTCAACAAAAGTAACATATAACCATACGTAGTTCACATGACCCTTCAAATACAAATATATATATCATACACAACACATAAGAAGGGCCATTAATCAAAAAGCTCAATCACACTAAAAAACCAACAAGGAGCACACACACCACCATCACATGAGCCAGCATTAATCCAAGCATCTATGTGGGCCAATGCCAGGAAACCTCATCTACATACATAATACAAAAACATGTCAGAAATGGGTGTCACTGAATCCCAAAATAGCTAGTAAAGAAAGTGATCAAAATTGGCAAATGGTTATGAGAATACTCATTGAATTATATCAAAAACACTCCAATAGGAATATCTTACAAAGGGTACAAAATGAAGGGCCTCCCAATTGGCCGATTGGGAAGCACCCTCTAAACAAGCATAACATAACATAAGCACCAGAATCATCTATTGGAGTAGCATAACAAACATAAATAAAAAACCTCGCTGACTCTATATATCTCCTCCATCATGCTCATATGGGAAGTCAGTTCGGGAATTAGCTTTATGGTCATCTCTCCACATATCCACCATCTACAATTTAAAATCCAATAACAAACAATAGCTGAAGTAAAAATAGTCCTAATGGACTTGATTTGGAGAGCCTACTACGACACACCTATCGACGAGCTCCACCACACACTTAAAAGAGGATTAATCACTAAGACTACTAAAATCATGAATGTATGCATGCTTGTGATGATATGTGATAACTTAGCATGCAAAAATTGTGCGTTCGCAACCCACAACAAATCAACAAGGCAAGTAACAATGCACAAAACAAATCAACATACAAAATTCATACATAAGAGGGCTACTCCATCTATCCAAAATCGGCCCTTAAGCAAGACTTAAACATTGCATAGCCACAACTTATTCTTTCATAGATTAACTAAGCCTTGGAAATCTAATTAGACAAGCTCTAATATATTTTATGAGTTATCCTAATTTATCCCATGGTTAATTTAAACTGGTGTAAATGATTAGATATTCTTTTTAACTTGATTTTTAAGTGTCAATCTAATTATCCCTAAATTCGGAATAAAATTAGCCTAAATTCTAAAATGATATAAAACTTCATTTTAACCTTCATTTTTAGTTTTAAAAACTCCCTAGGGTTATTAGTAACTTCGTTTAGGTGATATAGACTATAGCAACTAAGTTCTAAACACCCAAACGAACTTCTTCGTAACTTCAAATTTTTCGGTAAACTTTCTCTTACACATCCAAAACTCCAATCTTAAGTCAAATCAGCCGCAAGAGACTCTAAACAACTTCTAAATCCTCTTAGAAACAGGCCCATAATAACCAGACAACAATTCTAAATACCCAATTTACTTAGGTGAAATTCAGAATTAATTCAAAATTAAATAAAAAGATTCCCATAAAAAACTAAACTTGGGTTAGAACATGACATGAAGAAGTGGGATTTTAATCTAATGCACAAAAAGAAAATTAAACTATGAAGGAAGCTTAAATTCAGCACAGACAAACACAAAAACAAATAAATACAATAAATTCCTCCCAATGATGCGAGAAAAGAACACATGCATGGAAGAAAAGAAGAAAGAAGGGAGGAAGAAGAACCTCTAGCCCAAGGAAATGAATGAGCAAGGTTGAAGAAGCCAAATCTTTGCTGATTTTGAGTCATTGAAATGGTTTGGATGGGGTAGAGATGGTGGGCAAGTAAGGAAAAAAGGTGGGGAAGAGAGAGAAGTTAGGGGGAAAGAAAGGCCACATTTTTTTCTTTCTTTTTTTTTTGGCTGAAACAAAGGTGGATTTGTGGGGTTTTACAAAAGAGTTTTTGGCCAACAAATCTAAGGAAAAAAGTTTTTAAAAAATAATAAAGTTTGTACTTTTAAGAATTCCTTTATGACAAAACCAAAAACGAGAAAACCGGAAACAAAACAAACTAAGCGTGGCCGGACCAAAAAGGAAAAACCTAAAACAAACACAAAACTTGCCTCGGTAATAGATATCCACTCGGCTAAATTCCGCCGCATTCGCTAAATGAACACACAATTAAAGCACAAAACATCGTGGGTCAACAACTCAACCTTGACAACACGCTAATCCCAACCAATCTTATAACACATATCGATCCACGGAAGGGACCGGTCCGTATGTTATTTAATTGGTGAACCGACCGACATGCAAAACACCGGGCCGGAGACACGGGTTTTACATGTTCTCTTTTAAAAGCGTGTGGCAGAAATGGTGTCCAATGTCAAACTCCTCCACAAAGTTTTTTATGGCCAGTTCATTGTAACAAGAATTATATTTTTCAAACAGAATAATGTCATTCTCAAAAGTCAGTAAGTTGTAGATGGTGATTGTGTCTAGTATCTCTACTTGGTGGTTGGCATTAGCTAAAATTAAAATTAAAGGAGCACACAAGTCTATTCGTCTTTTGTGTTTTTGTTTAGTTAGGAAAAACCACGTTTGGTTGCGATATCTTTTCATTTATAAGAGGCTCAATTATGCTTCTGTATTGGAAGTTCAAAGACAATGTTATGTTGCCCAGCTATGTTATTTTTCGGTTCATGCTATTGAAGGAAAATATGTTTTACCAATCAGCAAATTGAGCTGAGAACGTACTTGAGTGGAAAACAAATTTGTGTTTTTTAATTGAGTAATTTTCATATCTTTTCTCTGCCATTTTTGTCTCCTAAGCATTTGAATGATGGTACAGGTCGATTGTGATGACCAGAAGAACCTTTGCAGTAAAAATGGAGTTACAGGATACCCAACAATTAAATGGTTTCCAAAAAACTCCTTGGAGCCGAAGAAGTACTAAATTTGATTGGATACAAATATTTTTTTCATTTTTGTGCCCTAGCAAAACATGGATTTCTAATAATATGTTATGCAGGTATGAAGGTGCAAGAACAGCAGAAGCACTGGTTGAGTTTGTTAATGCTGAAGGAGGTATGACTTATGCTTATGTTTTCTTGTTTGGATTTCATTAGTGAAGATGATCAAAATTTTGACTGGCTATTGTATTGGAAAAGCTTGTAGTAGTTATTGAGTATTATGACAATGTGATATATGTATGCAGTGGCATTCTTCTAGGCATGTTGCTTCTTTCATGCCCATTACAGTTGACATTACGTCAACACAATCCTTGAGTATTTTTGTTGTATTTTTTTGTTGAAGAGATCTTGGCTCCCTTTCTATTAAATTTCTTCATAGTCCATTCCTGTGTTAAAGACCGCAATTATATTGAATCTTATATTGAATGTTGTCTTTATGTGTCTGAGGCTGTTAGCAAATCTGTTTCTTTGTATGCAGGCACCAATGTAAAGTTGGCGAGTGTTCCTTCTAGTGTAGTTGTTCTGACAGATGAAAACTTTGACAATGTGGTTTTGGATCAGACCAAGGATGTTCTTGTTGAATTCTATGCACCATGGTGAGTTCTTCGAAGCTTTATATGTGTATCTTGTGGAGTTTCTATTTGTTTTGCAGCATGTGTGATTCTAATATCAACATTTCATTTCTACCCTAGGTGTGGGCACTGCAAAAATCTTGCTCCCGTAAGTATGAAACAGCTTTGTGAAAACTGAAGTTCTAAACTTTGGTGTTGCGTGAGTGTCAATAAGGTGTTAAGTGTGTATAAACATCTTTAACTGTTTGTCTTTCAGATATACGAGAAGGTAGCCACAGCTTTCAAAAATGAAGAAGATGTTGTAGTTGCCAACCTAGATGCTGATAAATTCAAGGATCTGGCTGAAAAGTAAGCTCAGAATATTCAAAAATCTGTGGATAATAGATATTAATGTTTTCAGTGTAGTGAAATTACAGAATGTATCTATTGGTTTGAGTTATTAGCACTTGCGAGTTTCATTAACTTATACATTTGAGACACATTTTACTTCTGCATCTTTTTAATGGCTTTAAAATTCATTTCTAATAGATAAAATTTTCCCTTGCAGGTATGGAGTCAGTGGTTACCCAACACTGAAATTCTTCCCCAAGGACAACAAGGCTGGTGAAGACTATGATGGAGGGCGTGATTTAGACGATTTTGTGAACTTTTTCAACGAGAAATGTGGAACTAGACGTGATGGGAAAGGACAACTATCTTCTGAGGTAAAGAATAAATGGTTGTTTACACATGATTTTGTGAATTATTTGGTGGGTGATTTACATCTGTAAAGCCTTTTGCCTTGTCAGGCTGGAGTTGTTGCTAGTTTAAGCACTCTGGTCAAGGAATTTGTCAGTGCTGCAAATGATGAGCGCAAATCTATTCTGTCTAAGATGGAAGAGGAGGAGGGGCAGCTCAAGGGTTCTTCTGCAAGGTATAGCTATGAAAGCATATGTAACTCTTACTCCTTTTTTCTTTTATACACTGCTCGCTTTCAGAGCCTGTTGTGAGTTCAAAATGCATTTGCTTTTACCAGGTATGGACAGATCTATTTGAAGACGGCCAAGAAATATATCGAAAAGGGTGCTGACTATGCGAAGACAGAAAGCGAGCGGCTTGAGCGCATGCTTCAGAAGGTAAGTTTAGCTATATGCCTACCTTACCAGTACTCCCATTTTAGGAGCTAATTGTGGCCTTGGAACTTTGTGTTTGAGCTGGCCTATTTTCTTTGGAAATGCAATGGCAAAAAAATTTTCTATTGATTTATTGACCCATTTATGAATCCTGGTTTTTATCAAATGCATAAATTTTTGCTATACTATGTGTTTGCAGTCTCTCAGCGCATTGAAGGTTGATGAGTTCACCATCAAGAAGAACATTCTCTCCACCTTTGCTTGAGCCACCAGCAGTATCTGCATGATCAACCAACCAGCCATTTAAATTAGCAAAACCTGCCTTTCGCTCGGAATGATTCCTTTCAAATTTTGAGTTGGAGGAATTGAATGTTGTTTTGCGTAGCTTTCATGCATTTTGTTCAGTGAGACTAGGAATGAAACTTGTATCAACAGGAGAAAACCGAGAATTGTCAATTGATCGGCAATTATTAGCAGCAAGGATTAACACTTTTCTTTCTGTTCCTTTCACTATTTTTCTTATTGAATGGAGGAATAAGACTATATAGAGATGTATCATTTCTAAACCCCTTCATAAAAAAAATTTTTATAAAATATATGGGAAAGTGAGAAAACAGGGCTGGTGTTGTTTAAATTTATTTATTTTATTTATCTTACAAACTAAACCAAACTGTTAAATAATTTGAGACGGCGGTTTTTTTCATGCTACTCAAATGAAATACAATTTATTTTTAATTTGCTCTGGAAAACAAAAAATACTGTTCATTCAATAGTTTAAAATGCCCTAAAATTTCCATTTATAAATTATGGAACGATTTAGCAAAATCTAGTTTATAAAAAAAGGAGCAGAACTTACTTTGCATGGAATTTTTGAATTTCTTGTGGCCATTTCTTCCAAAATTAATGGCCGTCCATTTACCCCTTAAGTGGTTAGGAAAACTTGTTCTATAAAAGTGGAATGCTGTAAAATAAATTAAAAAAATGCAAATACAAATAAAAATAAAAGAAAAGAAAAGTTTAAAACGGAGATTGACTCCGAACTCTCCGATTGTGGCCCGGCCCATTTTTTATTCTACTATTCTGGATTGGGCTCAGGCCCACTTTTTATCTTCGGCCCAGCTACACTACCACGCTGAGTGATTTTGACTTGCGTCTCCAGCCTTTAACCTAAATTTTATCAGGATTGTAATATTTTTAATAGTTATTTGTTATTTGATTTAGGATTATAATTATTAGAAATTTATTTCATATATAATATATATTTCCCCCCAATTTTTAATTTTAATCGAAATTATTACAAGTTTAATAACAATCTTGATTAAAATAGGCAATCTATATAAATAATAATTTTTTTTGCTTTCGGGCATAGTATGGAGCCTAATCCATAATCTCTATCACACCAAATGCAAATTTTTATTTTGGAAATAGAAAATACTTTAGAGACATTCTTCACCCAAATTCAAGTGATGAAGTAGATTTTCAATGTTTAAATAGCACGATTCTTTGATTCTTTGATTCTTTGAAAATTAATCGTTTAGAACAACTAAGAACCATCATGTATGTATAAGTCACAATTCACCGCATATAAGTAAAACATAAATATCATGACTTTTATTGTTTAAATAATTGTAATTTTTTCTAATATTTACTATATTCTTAATCAGCGAATTAGTTGTAGTTTATATTTTAACATTCCCTCTACATTATCTATATTAAATGCTCATGCAAATAATAGAATATCTTTTTTGTCCTCCGGATCGTTGTTGTTGATCATAGATATAACAGTTGTAATATTCATGCAATTTATTTTTCTTTTAAATATTTTTTAGAAAAAAAATCGACTGTCATAAAAACACATTGTCTATATTTTTTGTCATTAATTAGGGCAAAAGTAATGTGTGGATAATTTTTATTTTTGGAGGGGTAAAAGTAAAATTATAGACAAAGCATGGGCCATGGGGTAAAATTTCTCTACATGAACCCTAACCAACCCACCCCTCCCATGAATCTCCGGCGACCACCCCCACCGTCGGCGGCGGCGGCGAAATAGAAAGACGGGAAGAGGTGAGATTCCGTTATCTAGCCCCCTAAAAATCTGAACTTTCGCGAAATTTCGCCGAGATCCCACGAGCAGGCGATCCATGAATTTGTTTGTGAAGAAGCTTGTATCAAAACCGAAACCCTAGAATGCTCCTTATACGGCAATGCGCTTTTGTTTCCGATGGACAATTTTTGTGGTTAATTTATATAATTTTTTTATGGGGATGATGATCACGTAGAGTTTGTATTCTTCTATGTTTTCTTGTTTGTTTTAAGATTCTAAGGATTGAATTTGTCTCATTAAAAATGGTTTTAAGATTATTTAAAGGATGGAATCATTGTCATGAAAGGTGATTCTTCAGGTTGATGATTGACTGCTACGGAATTGCAGGCCAACTGGTTTGGACATTGGTTGGGTGATGGGTGCCCCTAAGCAAAAGTGGACATCTGAAGAAGAAAATGCTTTGAAGGCTGGAGTCGTCAAGCATGGTGCTGGAAAATGGCGCACTATATTGAAAGATCCCGAGTTCAGCACCGTCCTGGCTTCACGATCCAATGTGGACCTTAAGGTGGGGTTTTGTTTTAGGGCAGCTACCATAGCTTGCTAGAAACGGTGTAGTTACTGCGTTAAATGCTGCTTTGCTATTTCAACTGGTTGTGTTGCATTGTGGACTGGATAAATTATGTCAATGGATGCCGTCAGATAATTTAGTGTCCAGGAAGATGCGATTATTATTATTATTTTTTTAATGTGAATTGAAAGGTGGATCTCAGGTACCCAAACCAGTTCAACGAAGATGAATTGTTTGGAAGTTAGATGTGTTGCACGTGATACTACTTTGGACTAAATGCAGTTTACTGTTTTTCGTCCATTGAAAGCTTTTGCCAAAGTTGTACTCAGATGTATAGATTTTTGAAACAATGGATGTTGGCTAATGGCATTTTTTTCATGGGGCTTAGCTTGTTGTGACTCCACCAGAAACTTTGTGGAAATGAAAAGATTTCATTTCTAACCATAATATTGTACACTTTGTGTTTGGTTACGATGTTATATGATATTCATCACGATTTTCCCCATCTAGGATAAATGGAGAAACATGAGCGTCACTGCTAACGGTTGGGGATCTAGAGAGAAGGCTCGATTGGCACTGAAGAGAAGTCATCAGGCTCTCAAGTACGATGACAATCAAATGGCCACAACTACAGCAGTCGAGAATGCTGACAATGATGTTGTGGATGCCAAGCCCCTGGCAGTAGCTCCTGGAACGTTGCTGACTCCTGGGCCAAAGAGATCCATATCAAGGTTGTGGCCTATCATGTTAAACTAATTGTCTAGTTTCATAAACTTAGTGCTCATCACATTTTTTTATAACTAAATACGTTTATGTAGGATTGACAATTTGATAATGGAAGCAATTACGACTTTGAAGGAACCTGGTGGTTCAAACAAGACTGCTATTGCCATGTATATTGAGGTAGTGTACATACTGGTACTCCAGACCAGTAATGTACAAATGTATTGGAATTAATTGTTGTGAAGCAATTTTACATATTTGAGGTTACCAAGTCATGGACATATTGTGTGTAAAACTTTAAATTTTGATCGACTTATTTGAACAGGATCAATACTGGGCACCTCCTAATTTTAAGCGTCTGTTGTCAACTAAGTTGAAGGCGCTGACAGCAATTGGCAAGTTGATCAAGGTATGTTCGTGATGACCATCAATCTCTACCATTGATGTGTACTTTTGTTCAAATTTTAAAGTACATCAATCAGTGGGCATATTTATGGTAATAAATGTACTATGGTTAATACATTGCTCCTTGAAAAATAGCGAGGCATGTAATTTTGAATTTGTAGGTTAAGCGGAAATACCGGATTGCCCCCATTTCATCTCCATTGTCGGATGGAAGAGATTCTGCTATGTCATTTCTGGAGGGAAAGCAAAGGGAGTCATTGAAAGTGCTTGAGAAGGGTGACAATATTACACCTTTGACGAAAGCACAGATTGATGCAGAGCTTACAAAGATCAGAACTATGACCGCACAAGAGGCTGCAGCTGCAGCTGCTAAAGCCGTTGCTGAGGCAGAGGCAGCAATGTTAGAAGCTGAAGAAGCTGCCCGAGAGGCTGAAGCAGCTGAGGCTGATGCCGAGGCAGCACAAGCTTTTGCCGAGGCTGCATTGATGACACTTAGGAGCAGAACAATGACAAAGCCGGTATTAGTTGTCTTCTCTCAAATGAACTAAATTCTTATCATTCAACATGGAATTGACACAATTTTTGTCAAACAACCTTTATCGTATACCTGACATTTTGCTGTTGATGATTTTTAAATGATACATGCTTTCTTTTACCTTTTCATGTATGCTGAAATATTTGTTTCTTTAATGCACAGATGGTTCCAGGCTAAGAAATACTGGAAGAATCCTGTCTCTTGATTTCGCTCAACTGAAGTTGTTGTAAGAAAGCCTGAATCTGTCACCCTTTTTGTACATGATAAGGATACCGGGTGCAAATGTATATATGGCAGAAACGACATGCTTCTGGCTTTATATACATGAAAAAATAGTCAGAAATTATTCAGTAAGGTGAATAGAAAACATTATTAGAGCTTCTACGTAGAGATGTATGAGTTGGGTGATATCCTGTGGCTACGGTGGGAAAAAAAGCAGTTGCTGCGATACAAAGAAACTCAGATTATGCATTGGTCTAGTTCGCCAACGAGGTTCATTTTCATGTTTTATTTCTTGTATATTCTTAGCAGATGGCTTATTTTGCACCCTACCCTTAACTCATTTTATGAACATGGATTAAATCTACAATTCTAACCATGCTAAACGATAAGAATCAGACCTTTGACAACACGACCTTCCACCTTTCCAATCATGGAAGAGGACGAGCAGCTGCTCTGTTGTGTAGATAAGATTGAGGTGAAGGATTTGTTCCACGTCCGTTGCATATTTGTCACGTTTAACTTGATCACCAACACCATCCTTTTCAACTTTTAACCTTCGTCATTATTGTTTATTATAAATGATAAAAAAAACCATAATCATTATTTAGGGAGCAGTGTTGAATTTCCATGGAAACCATATTTGGAGTTTGACATGGATCTAGCTTTTATTGAAATAGATTAAGATTTTAAGTAATGGAATCAAATTTAAAGTTAATATTTACGAATAACTTCAATTTTATATTGTCTCATCTCGAAAGATCTCACGTCTTCTTTTACAAATTCCCCATTATTAATACCCTTTTTAATTTTCTAAACCAACCAAAACCATCCACTAAGGTTTGGTAGATCGACTCAATCACTTTAAATTAAATATAAAAAAACTCCTTATTAATAGCCTTGTTGATATTACTCAAATCATTTCCAATCCAAAATTGTCACTATAACTTATAATTGTAAAAATCGGTTAATTTCGAGTATAATTAATCGATTTTACTTGGCTAGGCAAAAAACCTAATAAAAAAATCGGACCAGAGGAGCAAAAAATCGAACCAAAAATTGTTTGACTCGACTAATCTTAACCAATTCTCACCATAAATGAATGATAGTAAAAATTGGCCAATTCAAGCAAGGGTCGACAAGGCGAAGGAGTCGAAAGGGACTAACCAGTACTTAAGTAAACCGATTTTTGTCTAATTTTTAATAAATTAGTCTGATTCAATAACTTTCTTCTAATTAAATTCATTATCTTCCGATCTCTGTAACTATACTATAACCAAAATAAATAAAAAAATTCGAAATTAAAAATGCGATGGACCCATTAGCCTACCCCCGTCCAGAAGGTTGACTCCACCTCGTCAAAATATTGATCAAAATCCGTTAGCCACCGACAGATAGACGTGGCAATCACCGACCGCCAATAGAACCGCTCCACGTGTGCTTTCCGACCAAATCCTTCTCTGCGGTCGTTGCATGCGCTCCAGCTCCTTCTCCCGACAAGACCCTCCTCCCTTCTCCTGCAACAGATTCTTATCCATTCTCCTTCTCCTTCCAAAAACATTCCCAATCAGACATTTTGGATTCTTCGAGATTCTTAAAACATGCCGTTCTGCGAGGTGGGTCGATGCTGGAAATGGGAGGAGAGGTCGGTACTTGCATGCAATGGCAATGGAACAAAGATGTTGTACCGGACCTATGGACGTGGGAGGACTAAGGTCCTCCTCATTATTGGTATTCTTTTTTTTTCTTGATCATTATCTCCTCTTCGTTTTCTTATTTTTGGGACTTTGGATGAATTGATTTTGGTGATCATATTCCATGTCGCAGGTTTAGCTGGGACGCATGAGTCATGGGGTCCCCAGATCAGGGCCTTGGCGGGGACGGATGTGGCTAATGTTGGGGGTGTGGATGAGGAGGGTGAGGGGATTGAGGTCTGTGCTTTTGATAACCGTGGGATGGGTAGGAGCTCTGTGCCCACCAAGAAGTCCGAGTATACGTAAGTGGATTCTAATAGCTGAGAAAATGAGCAATATTATAAATGATTGTTCAACTTTTGCATCAATTTGGAATGTTCATGGTGAACGCTATAATTGTTTCGGCGTGAGTTTTCGTCAATTGTTTTCCCTTTAGAATTGCTGAGTATACAAATTGAACCTAGTGTTTGTAATGTATTTAGAAGTGTTTGATTTAATTGGCTTATATTAGAATTAGAATTCATTTTAACCTTGTAAAGCTTCAAAATTGATTGCTTGAAAGCTTCAATTATTTGGCTTTGGAATTGAATTATTGCTTTGTTTTCATGGTCCTCTTGCTGTGAAACTTTTAAAAAAGTGTCATTGATAAGTTTTTTTAGGGTTTTAGAACAACTATTATGGCTAAGGATGCATTGGCCATTATGAATCACTTGGGGTGGAGAAAAGCTCACATTGCTGGCCATTCAATGGGTGAGTTCGAGGTCTATTATGTCTTCCCCTTCTCTTTAGGTGTCCTCTTGCATACTGTTATACACATTGGTGATTTCAAGACTTTCTAAATAAAATCAGGGGTTTTTCGTGTTGATTTAGTTTGTGACATCTAAAGGTAAATTACCCTCTAGTGTTGCAGATAAGATGGTTGCTAATATATTTGTTTGTTCAACTATGGAGAACAGGGGCCATGATTGCTTGCAAGTTGGCTGCGTTAGCACCCAACAGGGTTTCATCCTTGGCTTTACTTAATGTCACAGGAGGAGGCTTTGAATGTTTTCCAAAGGTAAAAAGATTGTTTTGGTAATTTCCTTTACCAATTGTCAAAAATTCTTCCAATTGGAATTTTGTTTCTCAACTTTCAAAGCATTATTTAAAAGATTCTCACTCACATTCACCCATTTCATTTTTATTCAAAATAGATGTGGGATTGATTATTACATGATAATTCACTGTAAATATAGAAACTACGATGAAATGGTTTGACAGGTTGATAGTCAGATGATATCTTTGGCTATTCGGTTCTTAAGAGCCAAAACTCCTGAACAAAGGGCAGCTGTTGACTTGGATACTCACTACACAACAGTAAGTTCTTTTCATCATTTATTATATCAGAAATTCGGTGCAAATTGGTGCCATCTTTACCTCTCTTGGTAGTGCGTCAAAATTTGAAGTGCTACTTTTCTGGACTTCATGCTTATTCTGTTGTGGAATTGATTATTTGGCCTTTAATAAAATGACTAGTGTTTGGTATCTTCAATCCTTATGTTTACATAGCTATGCTTGCTGTTTGGCATCTTACTATATTATTCATCTAATCTGCAGGAATATCTTGATGAATATGTTGGAACCACAACGAGGAGAAAAATACTCCATCAAGTATGCTAATCTTAAAGCCAAGGCTTTTCTGCCACGAATATTTAGTTCGTCTTAGCTTAGTGAATAGAATTTAAGAAATTCAGATTGTTGGAATCAACAATTGGAATATAAATTAGAGATGCTGTTACTCTCTTAGTCAATATTTTAGAGATCTACTGTGTATTGAGAAGGTCGTATCTGTTGCAAACAATGATGTGGAGTTCATAGTACTTCTACCGGTTTCATCTTTTCATCTTAGTAGACGAACAGGTGGAACTTTTCTGATCTGAGAAAACTTTGGCTACAAGTAGGAATATGTGAAGGCCATATCATCAAGTGGGATGCAGTCGAGCTATGGCTTTGAAGGTCAAGTTAACGCTTGTTGGACGCACAAGATGACCTCAACAGAGATAGAAACAATAAGATCTTCTGGGTTTCTTATTTCTGTTATTCATGGAAGGTTAGCCAGTCTCTATTTAACGCCTACGTTTTCTTTTCTGAAAGGATCATAGATAGTACAGACTGACCTTAGCCTTATCATATATTGACAGCCATGACATTGTTGCTCAAATACACTACGCAAGAAAACTAGCAGACAAGCTGCAGCCTTATGCCAAAATGGTGGAATTGCATGGAGCTCATCTTGTGAGCCATGAGAGGCCAAACGAAGTATGTCACTTGCATTTGGATGGTTATAGTTTGTTCACTGGTCTGGTTGTATTTTCTTCAAAGGAGCAGAGCTAGATAGGTCATGATGTATATAAATTCAACTTTTATCTTGAGTGGCAGGTTAATCAGGCACTTATAGATCTGATTACAGCATCGGAAGCAAACCTAGATCCTCAAGAGTGGTGTTACTCAACCAAAAACACAGTTGGTAAATTTTCTCTCTTTCTCGTAACATTGTTATCTTCATCAGAGATGAATGGAGCTGCCTAGTTACACCATATTGCGCATTGTCTATTATTCCAGGCCACCAAGCCAGGGGACTATCAATGCTTGTTAATAGAGGAAACAATGAAACAGAAGGCCGGTTAACCTCTGCATTTGACATTTTATCCAAAAGCTGCTTCTGCATTTTTGGCATTCTAATGTTGGCAATTGAGCGCGCTGCTGGATATTTCAGAAGGTTGTCTCCTGTAAAAGTTGGAATAGCTGATGCCTAGCATAGATCATTGTTATCATCCATCTTGGGCATTGCTGATAAAAATATTTTTCGAGGTTTGGAGACTTTTTTTGAGAATATTGAAATGAAATCTTTTTAAATAATTTCACATAAAAAAGATGCTGATCTTGAAGTTCCCATGTTTTGATATGTTTCTGCAGTATGAAAGCAGGTTACCAGTGGCGAATCCAACATATTCGTGGCCAGAACCAAGTTTTTGGCAACTGGGTCACTTAAGAATCTGTCCTAGTAATGATTTAAATCACTTGTTGCTTATCGTTTTTGTAACTGTCACAATTTGTTTGTAAATAAGTCCAAGAAATAAGCAAAATGCTTTGCTTCTTACAGCTGAAACATTCAAAGTGCAGAGCTTCTCATGAAGCTAACTGTGATGGCATTATAGCACAGTTTCCAAAAAGAAGTATATATTTAGAACAACTTAAGGTTTGAAGCGCTTATGAGTTATATCAGATCATCTTCTCTTCGCAAAATAACTATTATATCTAATTGCACTTGCACTATAACCTGCAAGAAGCTCTGCAGAGACATGAGGCAAAAATAACTAGAGTAAGTTTTCTAATTCAATTAGGACATAAAGATGTACGATAGAAAAGATGAAAACAACCAAGTCTATAAAATTGAGCTTGTTGGAAAGACAGTGAGAAAGCTATCCTGGACCCTGATTAGTCGTCTAACGAACAGATGGTGAACCTTAAATCATGGAAGCCGAAACAATTAAAAGGAGTAGCATTTGATGTGCGTTAGATGGAAAAGAGAAAGCTTCTTGCTTGATCATAACACTATTTCTTACTGTAACATGGTTGCAAACTTTTATATTAAAACCAAATTTTCATCTCAATTTCTACAATGATACATTAAGTAGTGTGGAAATCAATTCCTCTTCTCTCATTCCTATACAAAGATAAAATAATACAAGCTGAGACAAAATGGGATTTACTCAATTTGGGTTACACTAGAGCAGCGTAAAGAGCAAACCTGGGAATCATCATCTCTTTTAGTCAAAATTTTTTGTAGCTAGTACTCATCTAAGTAACTGTACAGCACTGGGTCATTCTTGGATTTGCGTCTGCTTAGCAAGGTCTTGAGAAGCCGTTTGCTCTTGCTGGGAACTTGGTCATCCTCTTTACCACCATTTTCTGCAGGAAGCCTCATTGATGCAGACTTCCGAGGTGCCGAAGGATACTGGGAATGTACGTATACAACTCTCAAATCATTGCTATACTACTAGAAGTCTACTACACTTAATTAGTTTGCTATTAAACATGAACTAATTGAGCTACTGATATATGGCTTTAACGAACATACCCGTTTTGGCTGCTGTTTGGATGGCTTAGGAGATATTGATCTGTTCATAAGTGATCCAGAACGAGCAAGAGGATGTGACGGGGGCATTGGAGAGACTGATCTTTTCTCTGTTTTTCATGCATATTTTTTCTTTGTCAGTTCATAACAAGGTCAGAAATAGAAGTTGGACTAAAACATGAAAGCCTGTAGTAGGAGTAGTTAGCACAAGACAGGATCTGGTTGTTGAATTGATACATGCCTGCAAAGGAAAAAACTCCAAGTTGGGAAGCAGGTGATGCACCACGAGCTGGCTTTCTGTAGAGAGAGTAGTAACAGTTTCAGATGATTTTACACAATGTTCATACCCAAGAAATATAATGTAATTGTATAAACTTTCTTACTCAATTGAAGAGAAAGGTGACTCTTTAATTGTTGAACGGATTGCTGCAGAAGAAAACAATCATACATGGTCGGGAAAAAAATTATTAGATACCATTACCATGCATTTATGTCCTGTGGATGAACAGCCGAGTAGAATTGTTACCAGTGCGTATAACATGCCAGTCATCTTCATCTTCTTGGCCAAAGTCCTGATGTTTAGCAGCTGCTTGCCCAGAACCATTCAAGGATTTTCCAACTGAGAAAGAAATCATTTGTGCTTAAAAATGTTAGCCACAACTTGAAATTTGAAAGGAACTGTTACTGGGAAGATCAGAGGGGGTAGTGCTCTGCCTGGTAAAACATATCGCTTGTTGTACTTTGGACTTGTGATCATAAGAGATTGTTGCACAAGCCCCTCTTGGTCTATGCATGTATGGCATGTTCTAAGCCTCTAAAAACAAACATACGCAGTTTTGGTCTCTCAAAAGTGAACAAAGAAACTTCTAGTCACCAGAAACTGATAAGCTAGCTGCTATAGTTCATTTAACAAAGTAGTTGATAGCTCAGTCATATAAAAAACCATGAAAGCTTACCTGCTCAATGCAGGAGGCACGGAGTTTGGTGTCTGATACCTCATCAATTTTTTCATCTAGAAGACCATTCACTTTGTCTGTCATAGAGCCCAAATGATCAATGGTGTTTACCAATGCTTGAACTGCATAGTCTTTTAATGTGCTCAACACTCTGCACATTTACACATCCAAAATTACTTACACATAGCATCATAACATTATCAGCAAATTATGAAAGGGAAAGAGATTGGACAAGACCAATTCAAGTCATGAGAGGGTGCTTACATATGCTTTTGATCATCATTGGTGTAAGATAGCTCGAAATACTCAGCTGCAGAATATAACTGCGCTTTCAAATTCTTCAATCCCTGGAACAGAGCAATTGATATGATTATACTTGGGACATCCGATCAGAATTCACAAATACCATTTGATCATCGAGAAAATTCTCCAAACAAATTAACAATCTTTACCACAATTTTACGTGATTAATGTAATATCCTACTAAAAAAGCACAAATATGAAGAAGATTCTGAGCACCTTGAGACTATCCAAGAAGGCCATGCTCTGATGCATGGAAAGCTCATCATAAGTGGACGCTTCCTGGCGAACAGGGAAGGAAGAAGCGGAGGACATGGCTTTCACCATAAACAAAGCCGAACAAACTCTTCTGCAAATAACAAATTCGAAGTCACACAGTTTGCCATCACCAACTACTCCAATCAATCATTCCATATTCACAACAAGGAGCAACAGACCACCAAAATTGATCACAACTGCCTCTGCTTATAAAAATTAAATGAGCTTCACCTCTTATACAAATAAGAAAATTAAACACTTGAATGCAAAACAAAAGAAAGACCATAGGGCAAAGAAAGCAACCAATTGGAACCAATCTCACTAGATAACTAAGAACAACCAATAAGCTATACAACAAGTAGAACAGAACAAAAAAAAAAGATATTTTCTTACACCCAGAACATAAACAGCCACCCATTTTGTTCGTTGATGATCAGATCCTTTGACACTCCCAATAACTGAAAAGAAACAATAGTTGGAACTTGGAAGGTAGACGCTGAGATTATAAGGTGAACCTGCAAGGGAGCTTTGATGGTTGCAGGCCTGGGGAGACAACATCAATGGGGAGCACGTCGGCAAGCAGGAGGATCACGTAGAGAGCATAAAAAAGTCTTCCACGCCCATTCATGGCAGGAAGCCATAGCATGATTGTTACAGCATACAAGGCAATTGGTGGGTCATCCTTCCCGTTTTCAAAGCTATCCCACCCAAAGATTTTCAAACTCCATTGGCAGGCCCTTTGTCCGGATCCATACTTTTGCTACTCGCTCCCTTTGTTAAAACAGAAAAACACTCTCCTCTCTCTCTCTCTGCGTGATTCTCTCCTTGAGTCTAGGCCTGACAGCTCTTCAGAGTTGGTACTTTGATCTACCCAGAAGCATGAAATTTACCAACATTGTTCTGACTTTACTTGACAGTTAACACTGTTGATGTGGACTTCTTTCCTTCCATCAATTGGTTTCTGGGGTTTGGACTTCTTCGATGCTCAGACTAATTCACCCACCCAAGTACCTAACTGGGCTTGCTTTTTTCATGCATGCAGTTGAGCGAAATTTGAGTCCGAGACTAATGGTTTTAGGTGGGCATTGATACGTGTGAAGTGCCAAGTAACAAATTTATGTTTGCCTATAAACAAGATGGTTGTCCGCAAGTTCCATCAATGGTTCTCCCAGATTGAAAAGTAGAAATACCACCTTCTACTTGTTATTTATTATATCTGGGTTAGATGAGAAAGGTGAAAAGTCTCATCTTGGGAGTTGGAGGTAGCTTTTCTGGTGACAATAATGGCTTCCTTGTGTGTCATGTAACAGCTTTGGTTCTTTTGGTTAGAAGAACTAACAATATTTGCAGATTAATGGTCGCATGTTTTGTATGATATTCAACGTGGAAAGCTGTGATACATAATCTTGGTGGATGGAACTAATCTAGGGAGTTTCATCATATATGATAATAAAATATGTTGGGCACCATCAAAATTTTTACCACTTTTCACCGCCGTAAATATATTTGACTAATTAGCCCAAACTATCAACGATAAAAACCATTTAATTTCTTATTCATAGCCGCCTCCTAAACATTCTTTTTTTTGATTCGTTTAGTATCAAAATATATAATAAGTTGGCATTATGAACCCGGACACGAAGGAACCTCCAACCCTAAACGTGTGAGCATAACCAGACTTATATCAAAGCTTAACTTTATGAATCATACTTAATTTGAAAAAAAAGTTCTAGTTATGATATTCAGGTCAGAATGCAAGTAGATTGTTTATGTTTTTGTAAATAGATATTTTTGAAAATTAAGATATTTCATTTGCATGAAAAAAAAGATGAGAAAATATTTACCAATTCGTGAAAAATGCTAAAATACTTTTAAAAAAATTATAAAAAGTTTTTAGGTTCGAATCCTACTTGAGGAGATTTGATAAATTTTGAATTCTTTCCCTAAAAAGTATTGGCGTGCATGTAAAAGAGGTGCTCTACTTAACTAAGCTATAGAACCGTTGCTCTGATGTTTTAAACCACTACACCCTTTCCTTTTTAACGTCATTTTTGAGTTGGTTTACCTCAACATTACCCACTTGTTCGACCGTTGATGAGCAATTTTTAAGTATCAAAGGGACCTCTAAATGGTAATTTTAATGTAGCTGATTTACCTTCTTGTGTAATCGATACAGCCCCACAATTATATATATGTGAAAAAAAGAATTTTTTTATTTTATGGTAAAAAATTAAAATACTCCTTTATTTTTTGAGTTGTTTTGTTAGATCGATTACTCAAGATCTTTGGTCTACATGCAAACCGATAAAAAAATTGAATCACTTCTCATGGATTCGTTGAAGCTTAATTTTTGGGGATTTCATTAATAGCAAAATGTGCATATAAAATCAGTTGGCATCACCGAGGGAGATTTACTCCGCTTATAAGATGTAAATCATCAATTTACGATAATGTAAATCATCATAAGGCACAACAAAAAGTGATTTCTTAATCTTATGAATATGTTTGTATATTAATCAATATGATAATACATCATTTCTATTCATCCCCAAAATATACAGTATATACGTTAATTAGTTTCATTTGTTTTTATTTTGAGGGGAGTTGATGTGGATACTTATATGTCAAAGTCAGACTGGTGCCGGAAGTTGACAATTAGCATCATCTGCGTACTGGTGGTCCATAACCCGACGTTGATTTGTGCGGTTTACAAATGACTTATCTTTTTAAATTAGCAACCAAAACACAGTCAACGACATATTTCCCCACTTGATAAGAAAGATGACTATGAAACGTCGTCCATTGGTTGTATTGGAAGTGGGCTGCGTTTTTTGATGTGCTGGGCCGTGGATAGAGCTAACTTCACACTAAAATCGGCCCATCATTTCAAGACTCAATCACAGATTCACAAACCTGTTTTATGTTGTCAGCTTATCTTGATGCTCACCCTTCCAGTGCAAATTTTATTGCATGCCTACACGTCTCATCCCTCCCATCCATGCAATTCTATGCAAGGACACAACAACTGCTTGCCCCGCTAGTCCTGTAACACAAGTGAAGCACAACGAGCACTTTATTTTAGCAGTGATTTGTGTGCATATTGCGATGAGAGTTGAGACAACATGGGAAGGTCTGTTTTAAGGCGAAACAGCTTTGAACATGTGGGAACTCTCAATGGCTATGCAGTATCAACTGTATAAGACAAGCACTGTGGCCTCGCCCCCCGGCCCCATCCATGTCCTTTGTGTATTCCTAATGTCCACCTCCAAATAAAGAGCTCAAACCATCTCCTAGTTAATTAAGAGAAAAAAGTTCAGAACAGGCTGATATTTTCTGTCAATAAATGAGTTTACCATAGATTAAGGATTCTCTAAGCTTTCAATTGTTAATTAAGAGAAAAGAGCATGGTGGGTGAGACTTTTATGTGCAGGCCTTTCATCATACCCACTCGGAAGCATTTCTGAATAGGAAGAAAAATGATAATTACGGACTAGTTGCATTGTCAAGGCTCAATTACACATTTATAAACACGTTTTCACCTAATCCACCCAGCTAAGGTAACTGTATATTCTTCCCTGCCACTGCTGTTGTGAGTGGTTTACAGTGTGGTAAGCAATTCGACTAGAGTACTTTGTGGTTATTTCCCTTCACAACTAATGAATGAATATATAATTATAAATTCACAATTATATATAGATGCTTTTGTCAAAAGATTGGAATATAGACAATCACAAAAGCCAAATGCAAGCACCCAGGTCAGAAAGAAAAATAGAAGAGTCAAATCATAAACACGCCATTACATGCATATTGATGTGAATTATATGTGACCCAGTAACAACATTTGTGCTGTCCAAGCTCCTAAAAACCAGCCAAACGGCCAGCTTATTATTCCTTCTACCTTCCTTATGTCTCTTTACAAAGAATTCAACGATGAGGTAGCTGCGTTGAGTAAGTGATCGTTGGAAAGGCTTGACTGTGTAAGTTCTACAGATATGGCTCACATCACCGGCCCTTCCTTTTTCAATTTCCTACCCCGCCATGGGACCACCTGCTTGAAGCCTCCAAAAATAGTAGCCTGCGAGGACACAGAAGATAATAGACACTTTTCCCACCTACTACCAATGTAAGAAGACAACAGCAACAGAGAAAAGAAATTCACTGTAATAGATTCAACTAGATCAGGAAGAAGTGTGAGTGTTACAATTGGAGAACAAAAGATGCATGGCCAAACAGCTGTTAGTATGTAAGGTACAGAAATTGGATGTGTTCCATCTGTCTCCCTTGGAGAAAACGAAACATTTATGAATTAAACTAGCACATATTGGAAGTGTCTTAATGCTTGATATAAATTGGGTTGTTGCAGTGGGTAGTGATAACTGAATAGAACTACTCTCTTATGGTAGAACATATTCCAATTTACCAATCTAATATTTGGTGGCTAAAATGACAGATGAAGTGTCAAATTCAACAAATCAAACACAAACAAATATATACACCACAAATTTTCTTTCTGGTGTGTATTTGCACTGATAAAGTAGAAGATCAGTTGTAGCTTTCTACAATAAAAAAAGAAAAACGCATGTAGAATTATAATTTTCAGGTATTAAATAAGATTGGCATGAGCTTTGGAAAGTCTCAAGTTGAGTGTATGCCCATCATGCAAGGTGTTTTGGAATTATTTACACAAGGAGCCAAAAGTCATATGGCGTGCTCACTGTACAGCGCCATCGTTGAAAGGGAAACAGCTAAGCTCATCTTCCTCAAGCAATTACTTCCAACCGTCCAACTCACAATCAGATTTATTCACACACAGACAACACTAACACAATCTACCCCCTCCTCCCGCCCCCCGTCAAAAAAAAAATAATCAATTGGTAAACAAAACAACATAAGCATCAATTTGTTAAACTTAAAGAAAAAAACAGAACAAACATTGCAAGAACATTGAAGAAAAATTGGCGAAGAAAAAAAAACAGAGTTAGCTAGAGATGAAGATGGAGTGAAGAACAAAGAACTGACCCAGAAATGGCTGGTGACATGAGAAATACTGAGCAAGCTGCCCCTCCTCTTACTCCTGGTGATCTTCACCTTGGTGGCATCATCCCCTGCTTCAGAAACAGAGGAAGAAGGAAGAGCATGGGCGGGAAACACCATGGAAGCATACCCAGTACGACGCTCATCAAAGTCCATGCTCCTCCCCTTCACCCTACACCCTCTCCTCCCCACAGCCCGCCAAACCTCTTCTCGGGGCTGATCTCCCGGTAGAAGGAGAAGGAGAGGGTGCGGGCCACGTCGGGGCCGTCGAGCACAGTGGTCGGGGACGACTGCAGCCGGGGAGGCAGGTCGAGGCCCTTGTTGGAAGCAGCCTTCATCTCGAACTGCTGCACCGTTAGCCTCGGCTTGCCGGGGCTTCTTCCCAGAGGAAGGGGACGGAGCCGGCCGTCCGGAGGGGCGGCGTAAGCGTCCCTGCCGGCTCCGGAGACGTCTGCATGGGGAGCGCGAAGAAGGAGAGCTTGGGTGTAATGGTGGTTGCACTGCTCCCTCCCAACTGGTACTCTTCTTCTTCCATGGTTTTTGAAGAGTTTGAAGAGGAAGAGACGCTCTCAATCACGAGAAATGGAAACCATATAATATACATTTTGTAGTTTGCATATATATATATATATATATATATAATATTTATGTATATACTTTTGTAGTTTGTTTCAGCTATGGCTTGGGATTTATGCGTACGAATGATGCAGAGAGTGGTAATGGGTGCAAACGAAAAGTCGTGAGCTGTGTACATGTGGAGGAGTTGTCCCGGTGACTATTCGCATTAACGTGTTTATGGCTGTTAACAACGTGACCATTTTGTGGTAGGCTTGACTCCGTTTGATTTGACTCTGTTTATAATCCTGGATTCGGAATTCCAATTTTACCCGTATTAAATAAGATAATATTTGACTTAATTTAATATAATTATAACTCGAATTAGATTTAAAATTGACTCGTACTCGCATTTGACTCGATAAAATAATATAATAATAATATATAAAATATCAATTGTTTATTCAAAATACATTTAAAATTATAAATAAATATTATTATTAATTACGTACTAAATGATGGTAGTGGTGAGGGTATTTTATTTTTTGATCAAATTTGGGTCATCCTTATAATCGAATGATTCAGATTAAAAATTTGAGACAGAAATATTATCGACCCTTGTTAAGATAATCTATATATATATATATATACTAATAAATTTAATTATAATTAGTTATATTTATTTATATATAATATAACAACAAAGTAGTGAGATAACTTAGATAAGACATCTTCAAAACGAAGACATGGAGCTAAACATGTTTGTTCTGCAATTTGACGTAGGGTATATATATATATAGAGAGAGAGATAATTGTTAGTAATAAGTGCTACAGTAAATTCACCGCCTTTATAAGTATAAATTATGTAAACGAGAAGATATTAATTTAATTATTATAATTATTTTTTAACATCATTAATTTAAGTGATTTATATCGATCAAACAAGTGATACCACAGGCTTGCTATATCACTTCAATATTTACCTTGTATGGACTTAAGTGGGATTGATCGATGTTAGAGAACATTCAGAGATAATCCCCATCATCAGTTTTGAGATAACTGATTGATTTATGTTATAGTCATGATGGTTTTTATTCATTTAATAACTGGGTTTAAGAAAAACCTTACATTAGTAAAAAACGCTCGAGCCAAAAGGCTAAAAATAAATGAAGTTAACCTAATAATCTATAGATTAAGTTGACTGATTGAGACAAGTAAGTATAGAATTTAGAGAATGATTGATTTAGTAATATTCCGCCCCAATACTTTTCCAACTGGATTTTTATTAGACCTGTAATTAGGGGTCATGTTCAATTTTCTCTAAAACTAATTTATTCGCGTTTAGTAAATTACATAATTATATATCTCGAGACGAGTTCGAGCTATACATTCCCTTGCTCGAATTTGATTTGTGTTTAATTAAATTAGTTTCGATGTTAAGCCAAATCAAGTTGATTCCGATCATAGTTTTAAGTATCGTGTCGTGCCACTCAATAAGGTCTTCAAATTTAGTACAATTTTTTTAGGTCTTTTCACCATTTTAATCATACCCGGTTTTTTAATATAAAATTTTTATAAAATATAATTTTTAATTGAAAATTATATTATTTTAACTGATATTTAATAAAATATTGACAAATAGATATATTTTTAATATTGAATAATTTTTTCTATAATTTTAAAATTTGGTTGAACCCTATTCACTCAATTGAACCAAAAATACCCTAGGCATAAATTCGATGTGATAATCGGTATAATATTTAAAATTATAGTTTTAATAAATTTAAAGACAATTTTTTTGTTAAAATTGTTTCATTCACAAGTAAAAGTTTTCAATATCCTTCTGGTATCACGTGGAAGAATAAGAAAAATATGATAAGTAAAAGTGATAGACTCTAAAATATAGAGCATGCGTTCAAGACGAATATATATATATATATATATATATATATATATATATATTTCTCGTGAACCAACTTGGTTTGGGTGGCCGGCATCTTCAGATAGTTTTACGTGACAAAGGTTTTTTTCTTTCAAGAAGAGGGACAAACAGGTTATGTAGAATACAAAAAGACGCCAATAATGACTGTTTTGGAGGTAAAAAAGATGTTCTATCTTTGATGAAAGAAACGGTATATATGTAGAAGAAATTAGGTTGGTTTTTCTACAAGCCTCACTTTCTTTTTTAATGGTTGAATGAGTTTTTTTCCCAGTATACCGAGCACATAGAGGCCTAATGCATGAGATGTCAGAGTTCAGAGTTCACACCTTTCGGACAGGTCCTCATTCATCAGTTTTCTCTCCGACTAAACCAGTAAGTAAACATGCCAACAGATTGTTTTTGGGTGACAGAAAAACCAACCTGATCATGTTTGCATTCATATCAGGAGGCTCTTCATGATCATGAGAAATTGTTCAAAGGGTATGAATAATCAATAGATCCAATGCAGCCAACCCTTTAAGATAACCACTTCAAGAGCTCTAATGGAGTCAAATAAGTTTTGTTTGTTTTCTTCTTCATAAAAACTGATCTAATTCATGTACATATACCAATGAACTATATCAAACTATCAGGGACCAAGTGTCCATAGGATGCTTGTGAATGGTTGTATATTTCTCCTTACAAAAATAATACATAGTTAAGTTGGACAAGTGTACGTTCTTCTGCCAAGGAGGGACCTTTTGCTAGTCTTCTCAGTTTAGTTGGACAAGTGTACGTTCTTCTGCTAAGGAGGGACCTTTTGTTAGTCTTCTCTTGATAATCTTTACGTCCTGCTGCTAAGGAGGGACTTTTGTTAGTCTTCTCTTGATAGCTTTTTCTTTCAACACTTCATGAAAAGTATACTCGAGATAAATAGCATTCAAGTCAAAGATCTGAAATCTCTATTCACATGAACAATGACTAATTTTGACGATAAGCTTGTTAACGTTCTTACTCTACAAAGTTATTGTATGCCCAAAAATGTTGCATCCTGTGATTCTCTGTGCTCTACTTATACTTTTTCTTTGGTCTTGACAATCTTACTGAAGTTGTACATGCCTATATCCACACGTAACCAGCAGCTCTCACCACCACAGGGATTACCCATGAACTGTAGAAATATAACCGAGCTTTTGGCCGGCAAAATTGACCACTTCAACTAACACCCGATCCCCAGAATTAGAACTTGGCTGCTTACAGAGATGTGCTCCCGGCTATTTCCATATAAGTAGCCACATTAGGCCACCACATTTTGTCAAAGAGTTCCCAATTTTATGATGGCAACAGGATTAGAGAAGTGTTGGTAGCAGCAGTGATAAAAATTCTATTGTATTTCAGACGATCTGCAAGACCCATCAACAGATGACCTTTTTTAGCTGATATTAGAATAGCAGAAGTGTTCTTCAAGAATTCAACAGCTCAAACTTTGGTAAGAGTATGATGGCAATCAATTAGATTTGAAGCTACAAGTCATGAAGTAACAGACAAATCATCCTCGGCCACATCCTAATGAGATTATCTGCTGGAACCTAATCAAAGGAACAAAGTTTTTTTATTGGATGTCAACTATCAGCATTACACTTTTTAATATTTGTTAATCAAAGTAGAATCGCCTTATAACCAGAAAGAAAAAAAGGAAATCAAGTAGAATCCTATAACTATGACCTCAGTCCATCCATATAAACACAAAATCATTAATTCCACACAAAACCTCTGGTATTTGTGATGTACAAACAACTCCAGCAATGAGAATCAAACCCCTATAGTCTGGCAATGTTATAGAGTATAAAGCTTGGTGTGTTCCATTAGTGACAGTTCTTTTTGGGCTTCATGTTAAACAAGTGGAAGAAACAAAAGTGGGCTGAAAAAGATTTTTGAAAGTTACACAAAACATAGGAAAGATGTGTGTATACAAAACTTACGTTTGTTTAGTCAAATTTTAACTACATTTCTCAGCTTGGTATTGAAGATCAGGGCTGTTTTCTCATCAAGTATCACATCAAACATGGAATGTTGGGAATACATACAATCTTAACAGGAAATAATTTATTTACAATGAAAAGACCCACATTAATTGGTTCTACTCATTCATCCTTACTGAAAATATGTTTTGTGAATACATGTTATGTAAGGATGATACTCTCCAGGCTCCATTTTTTCTGTTTCTAAGTTTCCACCTTTAAAAGCAGATAGGCGAGTGTAATAATCTAAGAAAAATAGTATTATGAGAAAAACGGCAAAACAAAGAAATATTGAATTTTGTTGCAACAGTGAAAGCAGAGGCAAAAAGCCTTTCTTCTTTTACAAACTCAGCAGAAGAATTTACAATATTTCTCATGGTCATTGTAAGAGTGAAAAACATCATAATTACACAAAACAAGTGACAATTAGCTTCTCAATTGCAAGATGCCTTCACAGGCCAATGTCCCCTCAAGATCACCGATAATCTTGGATATTCGAATTTCCAATCCTCTTTGAACATCCCCAAAAAGCTTTTTTATGTTGTCTGAAAACTGTTTCATATTAAAGCCTTCATATTCTTCTATACCTTCAAAACCACCAAGAAAGCTTCTACTTGCAATTTTACACTGAATTTCCATCAACTTCTGTCCTGTTGCAACCATATACCTCTGAAGTTGAAATGTTTCTTCCAAGAAGTGTGTTAGTGTTTCAACTTCTTTCTTAGATTGGTGATTGTCTCCATCCCTACTCTCCGCATTCCAACCGGTTTCCTGCTGCAAAGAAACATATGTTAGACTACAAGAAAGTAAAATTTACACTACAGAATTTTCGGCAAAAAATGACAGTCATGACACAATAAATTGTAAAGATGTGCTCTTCTGATTGATTATGTTGATTGCAATTCTCCTTTAGTGTTGCATTTCAAGCACAATAGTAAAACATGGCATAGGAGATCTCTTACCATCTTCTGGCATAAGCCATCAACCTTTTCTTCAAGAGTTTGGTATCTTCTCACTTGCCTAGTAAGGAATGAGATTATTTGAAAGAACTCTTTCATCTGCTGCCGGAGCTGCTCATCTCTCTCTGATTTGTCATTTGCCTTCTCATCTTCATTACTAGGTTTTTTGAAGACATGACTTCCAGCTGTCTTTTCCAACAAAAGAAGCTGTTGATTCAGTCTTTTAATTTTGTAAGAGATTCCAAGAGCATGAAGATCCATTTTCATGGGAGAATGCTTTTTGTAAAACAGTTCTCTTCTGATGTCAACTTCAAATCTATCTCTGATTCTTCCTGAGAACTGCTTGGTGATCCTCCTTGAACATGACATGGATCCAGAATAATTTGTTTCTCTTCTTCTGGCACTTGGGAACTCGATGCTTCTTCCTCCGGTTCTATCTCGCAAGAATTTTCAGCAATCGTAAGTTCTTTCAAGGATTCTTGGCATACTTCCACCACTGTAGATTCATCAGGATGAGCCCTCTCATTGCATCCAGTTTCTAGATCCTTATTTGCCTGGTCATTCTCAATATTTGGTTCTTGTTCAATTTTTTCCTTTGATTTCTTCTTTACAATCTTCACTTCTGACCATAAAGCAACAGGGTCTACACACTGAAACTTAGGCCCTGATTTGCCTTTCTTGCAAAGTTGGAGATGCAAGCTAAATTTCTCTTCCAATGATCTAAGCTCCTGCTCCTTCTCCATAAGAAGGGCATCCAATTTCGCATTCTCTTCTTTGATGCGTGATAGATTTATATCTACGTCTTCAATTTGAGACTCTAGCCGTTTCGTTTCCAGTTCCTTGCTCAACAGCTGCCATCGGCAATCCTCTATTTTCTCATCTTTTAGTCTCATCTGCTGTGCAAATGCATCAATCTCTTCATAATGTCTTTGCTCAATGATAGAGGTAAATTTTTCTACTTCCCTTCTCACCCAATCTTCTAATTCCTTAAGATCAGCTGCAATATCATTTCATAAAGAAAAATCAAAAAGAAATGTAAAATCTGAAACAATCTTCTAATTCCTTAAGATCAGCTGTAATGTCATTCATAAAGACGAAATCAAAAGAATTATACAATCTGAAACATTACAGTTGCTCTCTGTGGATTCAAATTATCAGATAGACAACAGAAGAATGACCAACTCATTGAACTCAACTAAGAAAATATACCTACACTTTCTATCACCAACTGTATAATTGATCAAACAATATCACGAGAAGAACCCAACACAAATTGAAACCATACCATTTTCTCCATGTAATCCATCACTGGTTCTCCTTAAAACGTTGTTTCCAGGCTCCTTCCTCTGATCAGGCCCCAAACTTCCCAGCACCGGAGCTTTTGCAATCAATCCACTTCCTTGAGAAAACTGAGAATCGCCAGAAGTTGATCCACTCACCTCCATTGATTTAGCTGTTCTGAAACTTTCTCCACCCCCCAAAACCCTCTCAAAACCTTCTCATTCCTCGCTTCACAACGGCCACCCTTCCACCTCTCCGTCTCAAGCTCGGCCTGCTTCCTCCTAGCCATTGATATCTTCACCTCCTTGAGCAGAACATGCTTCTCCGAGGTGTCCAACTTAGATTTCCTCAACATTGCAGACAGGATCCTATCTTTTTGCTCTGCATCTTTCTGGAGCTTACCCAGCTCTTTCGAGACCTTCTTCACCATTTCATCGGACTCCTGCTTCTGCTCCACCACCTCCTCCAACTGCTTGTTGGCAGCTTGTGCTTCTCTGATAGCTCTCCCCATCTCCGCCTCCAACCGACGCTGGTTCGACACCAGCTCGATGACAGCAGTCTTGTGCTTCCAAATCTCGGAGAGATGCTCTTGGGCATCCTTCTTCATTGCCTCCCTCATGTCTTCCACCCCCATCTCCGCCATCTGCAGCTGCTCTTCAAGCTCGCTCCTCTTCCGGACTTCCTCCTCCAACTCCTCCTCCTTCTCTTTGACCCTCTCGGTCACGATCGCCACCAACTGCTTGTTCTTGGCATCAACCAGCCGGAGCTCATTGGCGAGCGCTTGGATTTGGAGCCGCAGCCTCCTCTTCTCGCAAATCCAGCTCTGCTCCTGGCCGGCGAAGATGCTCACCACCTTCTCATTGGCCTTGGCGTCCTCGTTCCTCCTCCTCCTCAGGTCCGCAACCTCCAACTCCGCCTTCCTCACCTTCTCAACAAGCTCGGACCTTTCCTCCATCCCTCCCCCACCTCCGGCTTTCCACACCAGCAAACCCAGAAGCTGGGCGCTCCCCCGCAGCATCGTCTCCGCCAAATGGCCGTCCTTCTCTGCCAGCATCTGAACTGCCGCAAACGCGCACGAAACACCGAAGTAAATCGGATAGAGGCCGACTCCCTTCTCCTCCCCCACCACTCCGGAAGAGAAGCCCATCTCTTCCCCTCCCATTACACCTCAGTTCTGGAGGTGCAGGTTGAAGCTTTTCCCGCTATAAATCAAGATCAAGCCCTCCTTCTACCCAATCCAGAGAGCAAATGCATGGCCAACAGAGCATGTGCCAATGGTGAAAAAGATGCTCTATGCTGTTGCGAAGGTAACTAACTACCGCAGCTTCACAATAAAAAGGTGGGCAACCGTTTTGGGGGGACGCAGAAAAAGGCCATGAAAAAGGTTGCAGAATAAAGTAGTCCCTGCATCTTTTTCAGAGCATACAGTGACCAGAGCTTCATGGCAAGAACGTTGATGGCATGCCCTTCTTCCCCCTCGTTTGAGGACCTGCCAAATCAGTGCTTTTTTGTCGGTTAACAAATCTGCTAAATCAGTTGCAGGGTGAGCAAAAAGTAGCGACCTTTACAGTTTTTCCGATACGCTTTTGGATGGAGGGTGGTGGGAGCGGTCCACCTTGTGGCTTTGTTTAGCTTTTTCCCGGGTACCTGCTGCTACACTGTGCTGACCTGTGTGTGATAATGAAAGAGAGGCTTGAAGTGGACAAGATGACATCTTTTGCGGTTCGTCTTCGATATTTTGAGCAGAATGTCACTGCCTTCAATATAATCTTCACCTACCATGAGGCCAAGTTGATCCAAAAGCAGCAACCATGGTCTGTCTTTTGACCAAGATATTATTAACTGCCTTTCTTCCCTAATTACTTAACATTTTCAATAATGGCCATATATATACACAATAAAACAAACGCAGGGCATGGAGATTTTTTTGAGGGCTCTTACACCTTGAGAAGGAATGGCAATGCTGCCATCTTTGGCGGCACAACGCTTTTTTCTCTCATTATACGGCCATGCAGAGTACAATCCACTGCCAACCTTTTACAACTCTCCTGCCGCTGCCATGGAAGCTTGTCGGCTTGTAAAGGAAGAGACTGTTGAAGAAAGCTGCTACACGTCTCAACTAAAAAACTCCCCACCCATCCAACCCATGATTTTGTTTTCTGTTTTGGTAATCTTGTTACAGATAAGTTCAGCTATCGCCGTATAACCTGGATCGGATTCGAGATCAATATTGCAGCTTGTTAAGTCATTGCGTTTGCTCAAAGCAACATCCAGCAAGCTCTTCAACTAGTTTCACTTCACCATATTGTTTAATACAGGGAGATGCACATGGAAGATGCTCTCTTATTTAGACTATGGAACTATTATAACCTTCCCTCTTGGGCTACTGCAAATTGACGTTGAGAATAAGGATTATTTATTGTTGGGTTTATTCAAGATAATTGATGACTTAGTTATTAATTAATAAGAAAATTTTATTATTTGAGCTAATTTTTTGATCAATAGAGATTGGCTGAAACCTTTTTGGATTACCCCTTTCAATTTTAAGCCTTTTTTGTGGCCCATTAAGTGGAGTAATGTTAGTGGTATCATGAATTAGTGTGCGGTTTTAGATGGTTAAAATCAGATTAAAAAGTTGTTGCTGCTGATTGGCAAAGTCAGTAATTCAGGTAAGAGGAAGGCGCTAAATAAATAAATCATGACTTAAAAAGATTTATTCTTTTTACCTATAAAAAATTATCAAATCCCACTATTTATCTTCTTTGTTGCACAATATTCATTTTATCATATTTGGATATATATCAAAAAATAATATTTTAATAATCTGAACTCATATCAGTATTTCAACTGGTTCTTTTTGGATATTAATCAAAATTGAAAGTATCAGATATCAAATCCATCCTTAAAGATGTACACAGGAGAGGCTCAATGGAATCAGACTCTCTATAGTAAATTGGTGTATTGTAGGTGACCGATAACCTGACGTCTCGACCCAAAATCGCGTATTGTTTTACATTTTCAGTAGAGTTTTTAAGTTGCTTCATATTATGGGATCAAGTTCAGCTTTTCTACGCTGTTGTCTTGGATGGGAATGTGACGAAGTTATAACTTTTTAAATCCCTTATTGTTTTGTAATATTTACTTGTAAAGCTTTTTACAAGAAAAATGAAAACTTCTTTTGATATTATATTAATTAGGTAATTTTTAATTGAATAATGAAGTAGATGGTAATAATTTAATATTTTAGATAATATTTAAGATATAGATTGTAATTGACCTTAAAAAATATTATTTTATTAAAAAGATGAATTATAATTATTAATTTTTTATTATATTTTTTTCAAATGAGAATATAATTATTAAAAATTTTAAAACATTAGACATAACTCTTAATATTAAGAAATTAAAAGTTGAGGTTAGTTAGGTTTCAACCCGTGACTTTATAATGTGAAAGTGTTTTTATTATTTCTCTAATATTGGGGTTAGTTGGGTTTCAACTTGTGATTTTATATTGTAAAAGTGTTTTTATTATTTCTTTAATATTGGAGTTAGTTGGATTGACTTTATACTGTGAAAGTGTTTTTATTATTTCTTTAGAGAAAAATTAAAAATTGGGATTAGTCAAGTTTAAATTTATGACGTTAAAATATTTTTATTTTATTTTTAAAAAAATTGAAGATAGTAGAATTCGAACCCATTATTTTATTATTATTATTTTTAAAAGATTGAGGCTAGCAAAATTCGAATTCATAACTTGAGGTATTCTTATTGATTTTTTTAGAATTTTCTTCTATTTTAATTGATTAATTCTCCTACTTTTAATATTATTGAGTTTTCCTTTTATTAATATAAGAATAGACCGGTGAGAAAATAAGATTTAATTATTAAAAAATTTAAATTATCGAAAATACCATTAATGGGGTTCAATTTAATAATTTTTAAAAAAATTAATAGATTGAGTTGGCCCAATCAAATAAGTTGAGTCAACCATTTATTTTTTTCAATAAATTAACTTATACATGCATGCACATTGGCAGAACCTTGACTAGAATTAATAAAAAGAGTGCTATGGGTCGAGCAAATTTAACCAATTAAAATATATTAAAAAATTAAATTATTATAAAAAATCTTTTCTAGGACATATCTTCAAAGTCAACGTCAAATATAATCTATATCAAAGATATTGGTTTGTTATACTCTATCAAATTATTATAAAGAGGGTTTATATATAAAAACTTTATCGCTAATATAAGTTGCACATTGAAACAATATCTTGATTAATTTTATATAAAAATAACCAATAAATTATGTTTAATTTGTCATGTCTTAATTCATAATTAACCATATGACACTAGAACTGAAAAGCAAATAGACTCAACCCAATTTCAACCCAATTATAAATTTCAAATTTAAAAAAAATAGAGCCAAACGCATGCCTACATAAATTTTTTTTAAAATGGGATAATTGAGACCAACGTGACTGAGGATGATTGGAAGACCCACGTATTGTTTTTAGAGATTACCATGCCAGTGTAATTTTTCCTCGGCTAAGAAATTTGGGGGTTGAAATTTGAAAAACTTCAGATTTTTTAGAGGGTTTAATTTTATAGAGACATCAGATTTTGAAGATTTATGGAATGATTAACTTGAGAGCTCTAGGTATATTTGTATTCTTGGATCAATCGATTGGATAGATTTTTGAAGATGATCGATTGTTTAGTGTTTGATTCGTAAAGAGAAAAGATTTTGAAGATTTGTGGAGTGATCAAATTGGGAGAGAGATATATCTTTCCATTCTTTGATCAATTGACATGAACCACTTTGGGATGTGTTAGAAAAACTGATATAGTATCTTCGATAGAGTTTGGTTATTTTGAGTTTATTTATTATTCAAATATAAAGTTATAACAATTAAAAAACCAAAATAATATTTGGCAAAACATTGTCAAAAAAAAAGTGGGGGAAGCTCTTTCCGGACAACTTCATAATAAGGTGTTAGGTTACAGTAGAAAATTTTATCATGATTTTTGATTTGTTAAAATTATTAAAAGTAATAAAACATGTAATTATTATTAAAAAAATTAATGATATTGTTTGCTAGTAAAAAAGATAATATACGGGTAGAAGAATACAGGGAGGGAGGAGGGGAGGGAAGGAAGGATTGTGAGTAAAAAAATTTTGGGTACATTTTTTTTTGTTGTAATATTTAAAAATATCTTTAATATTTTTTTATTTTTTAATGTTTCACTCAAATACTAGATTTAATCATAATCTCTAGAATTTTTAATTTGGGTTCAAAATAACTCAACCAAACACCTTATCAAAAGTTAGAAAAAATATGTTAAAAACATCCACCTTTTTTTTTTTTTCTAATGCTCGTATTTCTTTCTTCCCCTTCACCCATCTTCTTGTCTCTCCGCCCAATCTTCTTCCCCGTATCTCTTTATTTACCTTCTTTCCTGTTCCACTCTTCCTCTCTAGTCACCGCTATCACCTAAATAGAAAGCAAATATTTTATTGATTACAATCACCATTGGTTCTTTTTCCTTTTTTGGTTGCTCTTTGCTGCAATATTAAATATGATTTCTGTGAATGATTTAAATTATTTTTTGTATTATTATTATTATTATTATTATTATTATTCAACTAATTAATAAATTGTTTTATGGTTTTTATTTGTTTTTCTCTATATATCGTCAAAAGTTACTGTTTATTTAATTATATACTACTGTAATTGATTTTTAGCCATTATTAATATTTTTTGTGTGTCGTTTTGTTTGTCATTCGTATATGTATTTGAAAATTATCTTATTATTTTTTTAACGTAAATTTGGTATTGATGTGTTATTGGTTTGTTAATTTTGTTTTATTTACGGATATTGTTAATTAATTAACATTGATATGTTTGCCTTTGGTTGCATTATTTTGGACCCATAAATAGAAAAATAAAAAAATTTAGAGAACAATTAAAAATGATATTTGGTGAAATATTAAGAAAATAAAAACATTAGAAGCACTTTATTGTTTCCATATAAAACATTAAAAAATAAAATATTCCATATAAAACATTAAAAAATAAAATAAAATAAGATCTACCCTTTTTTTTCTCAACGATCATCATGCCCCTCCCCTCTTCTTCCCCGCCCTCTCCCCCGCACTGCACCCTCCTCGTATTCTTTTCCCTCTCGTTTTTTATATCGCCAAAACTATTATTAAAATTTTTAAAAATAATTACATGTGCCAAATATTATTTTATAAACTTTATTACTTTTAATAATTCTAAATAATAGAAACTATAAATTTATATAGAATTTTTATATCTCAACGAAATGGCCATAAGATAAATGTAACATAATCTGAATATATTGTTGTACCATCAAACGCCACTGCAACATCCTCTTACATTTTACTACCAGACCTCTCCCTCTCTTCCAAAAGCGCCAAGAGACAAGACTGGCCTCTATCTTTCAATCCTCCTTCGCCTCGTCTCCGCTGCTGGCACAAGCTCCAACCCATTCGCCAAATAGCTTCCGTCGGATGATTGGCATGGTTCCCTCAGACCGGGAAACCAGAAGGTAACATTTCTACTTCCACTACACATTAAGCGGCAAAGCTCCATCCGCAGTCTGGATCCCCAGGCGGCAACGACCAATTTGTCGTTGACGTCGTTTGGGGCAGTGATGATGGCGGACGAGCCGCTCTCAATGGGAGTGGAGATCAAAAGGAAGACTTGAAAAAGCTGGTAAATTTAGAGATTCACCAGAGTTTATACGAGCTACAACGGTCTAACAGTCAAAGAATGCTAAAACAGAAAGTGCGGCTATGAAACACTTCCATGCCTAGCATTTCCTCTTCCTTATCTTAAAACTGGATGATCGAATAACGTCATCATCCGTCTTGAGTCTAATCTCCAAAATATCTATGGATTCTAATCTGGTAAAATAGGTAAACAGGAGGTAAATGCCATCCAAGTAGGTGTTCGTCTCACCGGCCTTGTTCTTCTTCTTGAGGCTGTAAGCAAGCGGTATGACTCCCCTGTTGAAGACCCCCACACACATCCCTCCCCCGGCAACGAGCAACTGAAGCAAGCATCATGCATTATTACGACACAAACGAATCGAAACATTAAAAACAACTACGATAAAACTATATGCCAGATTTAAATCAATTAACAACACAGGCAAAATATAAAGATAGTAAGAGCACCGGCTCCCCCACTCAATGACATGTTAACTCTTGTCTCCGTAAGAAATAATCCCTAGTTGGCAGTTAATATTGTAAAAAAGACATTGAAAAAAACGATAAATACTAACACCATTTTTTGTTAAAATTTCATGATTCCCTGCAAGTGGCCTTAAATATGTCCAAGCAACCATGGTATTCAAGAAACCTTCTATAAATTACAACCAGGATCACTTAAATCATAATCTTTTTTTTTAAGGATGACAACAAATTACTTTGTCATGTTCCCAGTAAACTAATTCATGAAAATAATCCCATTCATGTCATATACATTGAAAATGACTAGCACTTGCTGAAATTTCTAAAACTTTATATGCCGTAGAACTTGGATGATGTCCTTCTAAGATCCATAATTTCTGCAACAAATGCAACTTAACCATCTCAACTAAGCCTCATTAAAATGATCATCACCATGTCAGCAATGAATGTACGGTAATTCTTCCTGTGATTTTTTCACAATTAACCGCAAGCTATTTAGTTATGTCCGGGCAACTAGAATCATAAAGAAACCTTTTACCCGTTACAACCAGCATCAGTTAACTCTATGACAATCTAATGTCGACTGCATGAGTTCAAAACCTTATCAAATAAACGATAACATATCGCTTGGTTCGGTTCCCGGAAATAGCCAATTCATTGCAAATAATCCCCATTCATCTTATATATATCCAATAGCAAATGACCCCACTTCCACTAATTACTAAATTTTTAGATGCTATGCAATTCACCATTTCAACCACAATGTATGCAACAAATGTGTTCTTTTAAACACCACAAAACTCAATGAAACCTCATTGAACTAACCTAAGCATCACCATCGTCATTGAAACAAATTCGCATCCTCCACAATTAAACCTCACAGACCTATTTCTAAAATTTTAGCAGCATCAAACAGTTCACCTCTAAATTTTTTTCATGGAAATCTGCTACAAATGCACGTTGAACCACACAACTAAACCTCACTAAATCCACCTCATCACCATTAGCTCCAGTATTCATCCAATGACCAAAGCTCTCAAATTTGAAAAAAATTGCATCTTTTTATCGAAATAAAGACCGATTCACCAAAATTATTACCCCTTCATATCTCTGGGTAAGAGCGAGCCGCTCGTCCTCAGGCACGTCGGGCCGGAGCACAGCCATGGTCTCATGCTGCAAGAGTCCAGGAGGGAACTGGGGCTCCTCCTTGTCCTCAAGCGCAATGGAAGACGCCGACGGCGGGTCCCGGTCATCGTCCCCGCCGGCTTCGAAGAAGAAGCCGGAGAAGTCCAGGGTCATCGCCCGGACGGGGAGGTGGCCGGCAGGCCAGTGAGGGCGTAGGGCGGCCGCGATGGGGAGGCTGGAGGAGGGTGAAGGAGGCAATCGCCATGTACGGGGAAGGGAGCTGAGAGTGAGCTCTGTGACGGCGGGTTTCGAGTCGAAGAGATGGTGAAGAAGATGAGAATTGTGATTCCAATGATTTCTCTCCGTTTCCTTTGTTAGTCCAAAGGGAATTGGTTTTTATTTTTATTTTCATTTTCCGAGGGAATTTTTTCTATTTAAATTTAAATCGACCTTATATGTAACTGAACGTTTTCTAGTGGCCTGCATGACCGTTAAAACGGTTACTTTAGAGTAGGGGTGTGTATTGATCGGGTTTGGTCAAGTATTGTCTAAACAAAAACTTTTATTTAAGTTAAATTTATAAACTAAATTCAACTATTTACCATTTAATTTTTAACCTCCTATACTAAATCCAACCATTTACCATATAATGGCTAAAAATATGAAATCGGATTTATTTATTTAATTTTAAAGAAGCCACCTAAAAAGAATTAACAGAAGGTGGGAAAAGTTGGGCTCAGTTAGCATTTGATGAGGCAAGGCAAATGGAGGGGTTTAGGCAACCTTGATTTGTAGTGCAATAAATCTAATCAACTTCCACTTCTTTTATTCTTCTTTTTAATTATACGGCTTAATTTTAAGAAGCATTAATACAACATTATATGCCTCAAAGCATTCGTGTTAGGGGCAGACATGATGGTCTGGTAATTTTAAGAATTATGACCTTCCCTTCTTTATAGGTGGAAGAAAGATCTTTAGCTGCGAGTCACTGCTCAGGAGAGCCGAAATAGTGAATGTTTTGATGAAGTAAGAACTTTTATGTTAATTTTTTTCTTTTATGTATAAAAATTTACTTATTTTTGAACTTTTTTCTATTTTCGTCATAACTTTCCTCTTCCTTAACCTTATCAAACAGTTCATACTATAATTATGGATTTGCAGATTTAATTTAAGAAATAAATTATAGCCTGAGTGGAAGACATTTGAGTCTTGGGCAGCCATGATTAATATTGATTTGAAAGGATGTTGTGAAGTTGAGGATCTTGAACGCTTGTAAAATTCTAATCTTGTTAAGGTTACTCTTAGTCATTAATCAAACTCACAAGTCAATCAACTGATCATAAGCTTCCACTCCCACGGGGAAGTACTTCAAGCTACAGTTCTGGAATAGATTTTTCAAGCTCCACCTCACATCTTAAAAGGATCATCTTTCATCTTGACCAATGCACCGCTTTGAACATCTTTGAAACTCTTTTCATGACTCCATTTCCTTGTGCTGGTTGTATCTGAGCCTTCCACTTAGAATAAGTAAAGAAGAGCTGATACGAAAAAAAGCAGTTGATTGAGAATAGGTTCCAACAAAACCGACGGCAATGGGACGAAGAGATCATTGGGACACCAGATACCCACCTAATGGAACATGGCATTTTGTGAGTTTTAGAACATTAACATATAGACAAGAAGAATTTATGACTTTACTTTGTTACTTATATTACCTAATACGTAGTGGACAGTGAGGTCAGTGATCTAAAGCAATGGCTTATATATGACTTGCTACACAAACTAAAGTAGAAGAGATCCCATTTCTGACTGCTGCTAAAATGTACAAAGCAGCTGCGACACGTGATGAACATAGCTTCTGAGAAGCGCCCACCATTGCGAGCAAGATAGACAAAACCTAGAAACAAACATGTCATCTTCCACTGCCATAGCCATGGATCCAAATCCAGCCGATTCTTCACACAGCAAGTTAACACTTGTGAAAATGAACTAACCTCCGTACATTGGGTCATCTACAATCTAAACAAACGAAAAGAAATGGAGGTGAAAGTAAAGATTGTACACGGTGATTACCATTAGCATGATATGGCGAGAGAACAACCAATAGTTTCACTCTGTGTTTGGACCTCCCATCCCATGGATCTTACCAGGAAATTAAGTGTTCTTGCCTATTGGCTTCATATGACGTTGATAATATATTTACCGATCCAAAAGATATAAATTTTGAGTGCATCAAGTGCTTTCTTATACTATTTAAGATCACTTTTTAGCCTTTAACTAGCACTTATTAGGTGATGCATAGGCTGGGAATAAGGTCAGGGTGAAGAGAAGTTTCACCAGCTGCTTAGACAGGAAATCTCAATGCTTAAACAATAATCAATTTGTGAAAAAAGAAGCAGGTGAAACATATGGACCTTGTTATGCTGGGTGTGGTACCCCTCGTTGTAAGAGCAAATATACGTTAGTTGCAGACTTGCAGTCTGTATGCTGCTGACAGTGAGTTAAACCAACCTTGCCAACCCTGTCCCCCTTGTGGGGAATGCTGTTCTGTTTTAGGTGCAACCTTACCTCATTCTTTATGCATCTGCATCGGCCAGATTGTATGATCCTTGAACAGTAAAGGTTTTATTATAATGATCAGTGATTATACAAGTTATTGGTCATAATTTTGGTCCTCTATATAATGGCCACCCTGTTATCATTTTCATCCATCTGCTATGATCGATGTCACCTCAAGAACCTTCTCTCTAAGCATTTTGTATTATTTAAGCTATCTTAAATAAACCCACAAAAAGTTAAGTAATGTTTATACTCAAAACTAATTGACTATTCCCACTCTCTCTCCCAATAACTTAAAAAGATAGAAAAGCACTTCTAGATTATTGTGCTCGTTGGATCCGCACCCGTCTATATAATATCTAAACCAGCGCCTGCCCATGCTTCCAAGAGGTTTTCCTTGGAGGAGAATTGAGAAACATAGCCTCGTTTATCTTGGAAGGGGTTGATGGGTTCTGTAGACCATGCAGAAACCTCTCATCCTTACCCCCATCACTGCAGCTCAAGCTTTACCAGGCTTTCATATTCTCAGTTCCTATCCTCTTCACCATAATCCTCTTCCTCTTGTTTTATCTTTTCTACCTCAAAAGAAGAAGATCATCAAGTGCTTCCTCGCCCCAAACAGTGACTCCGGGCATGTTCAGCCAAGCCACTTCTCTTCTTTCTCTGGTAATGCCTCGTTCTATATTCTTCAAACATCTGCTTCTTCTCCACCATGTCTTCACCTAAATTCTTTTGTCTATTATATATGTTTCATGACACTCTAGGTTCAATATTAGCGTTCACTTATCAAATTAGGCAAATGGTTTATTTGGGTCATTTAATTATATTCCCAGTTATGTTTTGTAGTCATGAGCAGAAGGAAGAAAATCTTGTTTAGTTTCAATTTTTTCGCATCAATTTAGTTGAGTCTAGTTCCAATGAGAAACACATACCTGCAATGGTAATGAAGTGTGATTTCTTTCTCATGTTTCCAGCCTTTTGACATAGCTCTAAAGAAGGAACTACGAGAGGGCCTTCCAGTGATCATCTTTGATGAAGAGAAAGCAGATTCAAGAGACACTCAGTAAGTTGTACCACCCAACTCTTCAAATCCAAATGCATTTTACTTAACAGCTTTTAAACAAAATTACATTGAAATTGCACCTGACAATGATTTGAATTATCTAATGATCAGATGTTGCGTGTGCCTCGGCGACTTTGAGAAGAAGGAACAGTTGCACCAAATACCCTCATGCAACCACCTCTTCCACATAGACTGCATCCACCACTGGCTCATTGCAAACGCAACATGCCCTCTGTGCAGAGCCCCTGTTCTTCCCCTCACGAAAGACCCACTTGACAAATTCAATATAGTTCCATTGGCAGGTGCGAACACACCCCAAGAAGCTCAAGAGCTGGTTGAGGTTGTCGTTTAACAAACTAATAGTGCTCTTCAAGACGGTTCATCCACTAGTGAGGAGGGGCCATGCTCCTCAAACTCTAACGTTTTAGACGAGGAACGTTGAATGTGATGCTCCATGTGAAGAGCTTAACATTTTGCTCGACAGTTGGAGCAGAGCATTTGACAGTTCCCTCGCCATGGCGCAGGATTGAGAATCACGAAGAGGAAGTACTTTTGACAACTTTGGCAACAAATGAGAGACAAATAAAAACCAACCAATTTTGTGCCAATGTTTACAGCGCCATGTTATAATAATCAATGACCTTCTTATCATGTTTTGAGGCTTGCGAGTGTGGGCAACTGTTCCTTGAAAACAACACTCAAATGTGAACAGATAAAAAGCAGTCAAGCTCCTCCTGTGGCCTAGGGTTCAGCATTGGCTCCACTTTCTACGTCGACCTATGCTGGAGTAGAACCCAAAAGATTGCGATAGAACAGTAGTACAGGGAAGAACGTTTAAAGAAATTATGCCATTGAGGGGATTAAATAACTCCCCTAGCTAAGTACCAGTGGATTAAGTCGACAATTTGATCACAAACCTAAAATTGTTTCGAGATTGTCCGCTGAATAACAATAGAACGGCGACACCGATTGAGAAGGGAGAAGGGAGAAGGGAATCCAAAATGGTGAATCATTATTAGAGTAAATAATCACTTCTTTTCCCAATAAAATGTATGAACAAAGTAAATCATTTGCATACCAAAATCTATAGAATTCCCTCACCACTAGTTGAGCCTGTTACTATTTTGGGCCCAATTAGTTGGAAGAGCTGGAAGAGGCCCACTAAATGATGGGCCGCTAAAGAGTAAGCCCAGTATTCTTGGGCCCGCTAAATTATTACATTTATTGCTTGATGAAATTCACTTATTCTACTGTGCACGTCTCTGCCAATGACCTAAGGGTATATTTGTAAGTATAGGGTTTATTTTACTTAACTCAAACTCGACTCATTTGTCTTTAAAATTATCACTAATAAAAAATAATGAGTCGAACACTTCCTTACTTTAATAAAGTAAAACTATTAAATGAATTTAATACACATAATTAATCACGTAAATCTAGTTCTAAATTTGTACAAGTATCCCCAAATCCGTTTCAATTAGCTTCAAGTCAAATATCAAACTTAACCTTTGTTAAATAGAATAGAATATCGAAACAACTTTCAACAACCCCATTTGCGACGCACTTAAGAACGCATCGAATAGATTTATTATAGCTTGAGTCCCATCACTTAAGAACGCATCATGCTGCATTATTCCTTGGGGAACATCAAAGCCATAGCTTGGTCAATTGTGGAAGTTCATGATTAATCAACTCCAGGAAGTTCTTGGTGGGCAGGGGGTCTCATCAGACGGCTCCACTTAGATAACATGAAGACATAAATCTAATTCTAGTACTGGGAAGGTCTTTCTATATTAGTGACTTAAACGTCATTATAATGAGGGAAATGAAATCTTGATGGGCATATATTTTCCATATCAACTGGCATCATTTTTTTCCCAGCTGCTTCCAACATATATATTGGATGTGTTGTGAATATTGTTGATCATATAAACTATATAGGGACGGTCATTTTGATGACACGTCCTCATGCGTGCTAAATAAAATCATATCTTAATTCTTAATTAACAAGTATGTAAATTTGGTTTCATTATCCGAGCCCATCTTTCAGCTCCCTCGTAAATTGCATGTTGTTTGCATTTTTTAAATATTATAACTTGTATATAAGTTTCATAATTCTATTAAACTGGTCAAAGATCCAAGTGGCCAAATTATATTATTCTTAATGCCTGCATATACCTAACGATTTCAACTGTACATTGACTCTGCAAACCCTTATCAAATGTCAAACAAAAATATTCGTTCCTTTACAAATTATAAGCCCACAGATAAACTAAAACATTTGCTTGCATTATGTACAACCAATATATATTTCCTGTCCGATTAACCGGACATGTTGACCAACAGCTGCATCAAATGAGACGATCGTTTTCAACACTTAATTTCACAGGTCTAAAAGCCTCGACTCCAGATTATGTGGTCTGTCCAGCATGAAAAAATTTCTTGCGCGGGACTTTACAAACTGCCGAGTATCCATTATTACAGCTGTCAAATTATTAAAATTACAAAAATATTCTTTTAATTAATTTTTTCTTACTCGGCAGACTATGTGATCCGGACTCAAAAACCTTAACTATGCACCTAAATAAATAAACATTTTACTAAGATATATGGTACTTTACAAATAAATTAACCGCAATATGCATATATATATATATATATATATATATATATAATGCAATCATGTGCTCCTAGTTTTTGGCAACGCAGTGCAGCTATGATAGGCCGCTGAATTTCAATCTAGCAGCTCACATTCCCCCCTCGTGGAGGCCCACCCGCCCCCTTGCAAGCGACTGAAACCCCCACCCGCCTGCACCCCGCCGCCGCCCGCACCTCCTGCCACCACCACTACTGCCACGCCGTGGCCCGCCCGCCCGCCCCATGCCACGACCACCACCACCACCCCCTCAGTCAAGAGCATGCTTTCCTGCCCATGTCTGAAAACGCCCACTCCAATGCTCCATACCACTCAGGTGGCAATCCAAGGCTCTCACAAGTTGTCGCAGGTTCTACTCCCTAGCAAAGGAAAATAAAATCGTCACCACCACTAGCAATTATTGAAGAGAACTTAAGACTGAACTATTTTAAAACTATAGCAGAGAGATTCTTTAGTCATGCTTGTTTAACCTTCCAAACTGCAGTATTAGCCTCACTATATACTAAATTCTTATTTTTTCTATTATGAATTACCAATAATTGCTAGGATTTCAGTAATAAAAGTACAATGTAGCACCTGGTGAGCAAGGTTATGTATAAGAAGAATACAGTGAGCGGCCTGATAAACGTCATGTCTACGGTATTTTGCTGCCAAAAGACTGAGAAATATCAGTCATAAGATCACTACATGGAAGGTGCATGAATAGGAAGATGGCTTTCATCAAAGTGAAGAAAAAATACGAGTATTTTTCCATCAAAGTGAAGACACCTAACATAACAAAAAAATGCATAAGAAATAAAAATATAAAGAGTGAATGAACGAGGTGCCGCATCTGTTGATATTTTCTATGCAAAAGAAAGATAAGGAGCCTGGTGAATAAAAAAATTAGAAAAGAAAATGTATGGCAAATAGAGTAGAAGCATACACTGGCACAAGCTCTGCATGCCAATCATTGGCAATGAAGAGACACTTTTCACCAGAGGTAAACCCGCCCAGTGGAAGCGCTAATGGAGCTTCACAGGCAGCATGACAAAGTAACACGAAACAGAACTGCTCACGCATTAACGATAGAGTTAGTACTAAATCAAATCGTTGGAAAATTTGAAGAGAGGATAAAAGTACCTGATTGTCACTAGACGCCCCCGTTAGCATCTCCATACAGATTGCCAGATCTATGATAAGAAGGATGGCCAACAAACACCTGCATGCACCAAGAAAAAGAGCATGTGTCATTCTTAATTCAGTTGATAACTTATGGAGCGCTGAGCGTTTGTGGATCTTGCATGCACGAAAGCAGAAAATGGACAATAAGTTCAAAACAATTTCTAAAATTTAAAAGACCTCAACCCATTTAGATGCAGATTGCGGTAAAAAAATCATTATTTCAGTTCAATGCTTATTCCCAACTTGGTTTTCAACACAATCGAAAACTAAGCTTATTATCTGAACTCTTGTAAACCCATTTCATAGAGAGTAGCATTACAGTTTTGAAAAATGAAACGCAGAGGAACGTTTACGTAACTGAATAAGAGCATTTATGTACCCAATTGACACCAGCTCTACACTCGTGAAAAAATGTGACTTCCTGGAGGCCACCAAAGCATGGAATGGAGAATCGTTGATGTTTAATTGCAAATCGCTCATCAGTGGCAGGTACTGGCCAGGCCGGGCCTTGGTCAATGCGGCTCATGGCCTTTAATGGCAATACATATATAACTTTGGCCTTGGGCCGAACCGGAAAAGTTCCATCGGTATTCAAGACCGATTATTTTTCTATTTTTTTCTTTGCAAGAAAGAATGAAAAGCTAGATAAAATCATATTTTGATTTTTTTTAAAGAAAAAAAGATGTTTTGAATATTGAATTTGAAGGTAAAGGTAGCCCTCACTGGATAGAGCCTATGGGGTTATCTCATGTCAATTTCGGGGTAATTGGTGACTTGCACAAAAGTTAACAAGAAAATCTTATTCCTCAAAGTAATTTTTTTGATTAAGAGGAGCCTATAAATATAATTCAAAACATGTTTCACGACATGTTTTAAGGACCTAGGATGCGGTGAAAGGGACTTAATTTGAATGGTATAATATATGACTATTAGGTTAATCCCATGTTAGTTTCGGGGGTAACAAGTGACTTGCATATAAGCTAATAGGAAAACCTTATTCCTTAAATTAGCTTTTGGATTAATTTCTTTCAAGTCCTTTTTAGGGGCCCATAGAGCCCAAGAGAGCATAGATGATAAATTATCTTATGATGTGTTATACTTTCTTTAGAAGATTAGGAGTTGAATAAATACACCGCATAAAAAATTATTCTTTCCTTGAAGGTGAGGTAAGATGGGAGAGATAAATTGTACAAGTATAAGAAACTTTATGTAGATGAAACACTGTATGTCAAATCCCGCAATTGCCTTAAAATAGGAAAGAAAAAGTTTATTTAGCTGAAACATAGTATGTTTGCCTTAAAAGAGGAAAGAAAAAGAACATCCCTTGACGATGCTTGGGAGTGAGGGGTGAGGACATTGGGCATCTTTCAAAAAAAGCCCTAATACGGATGGCAACGATACCAAACTAACTGTAACGACCTAGCTTAAAGTGCAATGTAAGCCTAGAGTGTGACTGTAAATGTAAGCCATTTCTTTAAAAATAGTTAACCAAGTTAAAGATGTATAACTAAGTTGAGAAATATCACAATCCACCCACCTTAGAAAATTTCGTCCCCTAAATTCCTACACTACCCACCTTAAAAAATTTTATCCCCCGAAATTCTTATACTTAGCCCGCACATAGCCCGCACATGTCCTTTTCTGGCCCGTGAACGAGGTTGCTCTAATACTAATTGTAACGATCCAGCCTGAAGTGCAACGTAATAAACCTAAGTCATTTCTTTAAAAGTGATTAACCAAATTAAAGATCTATAGTTCATTCTCACTTATAAACAAAATCTTCTCTTAGTAAGTATTATATGTGGGACTAAGTTGAGGAATCTCACACCAACTCGGATCCAGCTCAACTGGTTGGCTCACAAAATTAAACATAAAAAACATCGTAAAGATTCTAACATATTTACGATGAAGACTTGGGCAATCTTTTGGAACATTTTGCCTATTACTATTGTCGTGCTACGATAAAGGAGGTTCCCATGATCAAGGCGCCGAATTAGGCAACATTTTTAAGCTAAAGCCAGTGTCACTAATTATTTGCTACAGGTGTAATATATGTGCCATTGGCACTTTCATCTCGAGATTAGCATGTGTAGAACTTTATTTTGGATAACTTTTTGTGAACACTCAGTTTGATTAATTTAAACACATTAATGAATACCACATTACCAAGTTAAAACATTCACAAACGAGAAAGAGAACATATTCAATCCGAGATTCTCTAATTACAGTAAATGTAATATGCAGTTTCCATTGCAGTATATAATGATCGACAAAAAGAAAAAACCAGTTCGATCCCTTCGACAAAATCAAAGGGATTAACAGACAACAAAAACTACAACGTCACAATCAAAGCACAAATTAAGCTGGTGATTCCGATACTAATTAAGATACTTATTATCAAACACAAACAGGGCATTGGGCAAGACCATTCTCATTACACATGCCACACCTCTCCCACCCTTCACCATCCTCACCAACCACCTTACAACTCCCATTGCACTCCATGCATGGCACAAACCTAGCCCCTCCACACCCCTCACACCCCCTCCTCCCCTCCCCTTCCCCTTCCCGCCGCCTCCACCACCCACCGGAGCCGCCCCGCCTCGTTCATCTCCGCCACCTCCTCCGCCCCGCCGACGTACCTCCCTTTCACGAACAGCCTCGGCACCGCCGCCTCCTTCTCCCCCAGCAGCTCCCTCAGCTCGTGCAGGTATTCCCCATGCAGGGCCACGTCCCGCTCGTCCACTGCCACCCGGAGCACCTCCAACATCTGCCGCACTTTTTGGCAGTCGTCGAAGGTCCGCCGGACGCCGCGCAGGGTGGTGATGTAGAGCACCACCGCGTCGGCTCCTCCCGGCGGGCATTTCTCCGGGAACCCGGCCAGAATGTCCCTCCGGCTGCCGGCGAATTTCCATGGCTTCCCTTCCTTCTCCCTCTCGACCTTGTCTCTGAGTATGAAGGTGTTCTCTCGCAACGATTTGAAGGTGGTCGTCGATGTCACATCTGATTTGGCCGCATCCGGATCCGTTTTCCCGGCGAGCTTCGCGTCTAGCTCTTTAATGGAGTACTTCGAAGAGCAAGTCATCTTCACCGCGGGCGCCCGCGCCGGCGATGGTTGGGCGCCGGCGAGGGGTAGCTTGTCGAGGGTGGGCTTGAGGTCCTCCAACTCCTTGCTCACCTCCAACCAAGAGATCTGTGGCGCGTCGGCGTCGACCTCCAACTTGTCGAGCTTTAGCCGTATCGGCTCCGGAAGGCCCTTGGGCTTGACTGGTTCGTCGCCGGCGGCGGCAGTGAGCTTGACCCACGGCTCGTCGATGGCGTTGATGTCGAAGATGGCAAAGCTGGCCGGTGCCGGCCGGTAGACGTCCTCCACCGCCGTAGCTTCCACCCTCTTCGACTGCGAGCAGCCCATGTCGTCGTCGTCTCGATGAACTCCGGCCGGTTGAGTCGGCGGTGATGGTGGTGGAGAGCTTCAAAGTTTGAAGCTCTTATCTTTATCCTTTGAACACGAGTGGAGTAGCAGACAACAGAGAAGGAGATCCCTCTTCTCTGGCTCTTTTTCATGCAACTTGGCCCTATACTTCATTACCAAGTGGCCTTATCATGATGATTCTTCGTATTGAGATATTAAGATTAGAAGTTCATAATTCTTATGATATAATTGGCAAACTATATATTTGTGTGGTTGATATGCTAAGATTATTAATGGTCAGGCATTAATGGAATTATAAATATTTGTGGAGATGGGTGTGATGAGAGCAATTAGTGGAGACTTTGGTTGATGATAAGGAGAAGAACACGGCCACATGTGTGATAAGTGGTCCAGCATTTTTCACTGGACTGTTCAATTAAATAGGCTTCGTCGTTTGCCAATTGTGGCTTCAACTCTGTGAGTGTTCCATTTTAGATTTTTGGGTATATATATTTAAGTATATAATTGTATTATATATTATTATTAAGATTTAAGTTTAAATTAAATTGATCTATTAAAGTTAAAGGTTAATAGGTCATTAATATTTAATATAAATATATAAAAATTCTTATATATTAAGATGAATATAGATAAATATGTAGAGATACTGTTTTTGCAATATCTAATTTATGATAAGTTAAATTAAAATTATAAAAGATAAGGATAAATACAGTTATAAAAATAAATACAGATTATGTTCCCGAATTATGTTGTTGTTTTTCTGTAAATTTTTGTTATGTTAGACAACAACTTTGTCCATTTGGTTAATTAAAGTTTTTTTCAAGAAGTGGTATCAGAGTCTGTTCGTATTAGATCATTAGGATTAATTTAATTTTTGTTTAATTTTAGATCACCCAACTTAGACATGGATCCCCAAATAGTATTAGTTTGTAAGAGGGAGTCAAAAATTAGTTTTCTTTTTATAAGGGTAAAAAACGAATCACTTATTTTGGTTTTACCCATATTGTATAGTCTTCAACCCATTATGAGTACCCAATTTCTACACTTATGGTGGGTAAGGAAAATATAATAAATTATATATAGGATATTTATTCACAAATTAAGGTATTCTTTTGGTAAATCAAATGAGAAAAATAAAGTTACAAAAGATTATAATTTTAGAAATTTTCAAATAAAGATATTTTTATAACTTTTTTCAGTTTTATGTTTTGAGATTATTAAATTCAAATTATGGTTTAGTTATTATTAATATTTTAAAATTTATTAATTGCTACAATATATTACTAAAGTAGTCTCTTTTGTATAAATTAGTTTATTTTAAAATATTAAGACAGTTGTGGATATATGACTCATGTGAATATTAATTAGCTCAAAAAAAGGTTAATATTTGATAAAATTATATATTTATTTATAGTAATAAATATATGATAATTATTAAGATTCTATATGAATAATAAATCGGTCCAAATGAAAGTTTATTATTTGACAGGATTTATTATCTATATTTGATTACTGCACTAAAAGTACCCCTTATAAATTAATATTTTTGTCCAAATACTAAATATTAATATTGTGCTAGGTATCTGTTGATGAGATTAACCATTGTTTAAATTATTAATTTTATTATGTGCATGCTATTTTGTTCTATTTTCAGTTAATCAATCTGCTTCTATAATTTCTGCCAACATCAATTCAGTTCTAATGCTTAAAGATAATTTTAAGGATTGGAAAGAGAGCGTGATGATCATTCTGACTGACACTCGATTGAGGACTGAACAACCTACTTCTCTTACGGGAAAAGTTTCATTGAGGAAAAATGAGACATTGAGAAATGGGAACGTTCAAATCGCATGAGTCTTATGATCATGAAGTGTGAGATTCTAAAGACCTTCAGGGCGATGTGTAAAACCTGCGATTCGAGTCAGAGTTTTATATTCAGAACCGGTCGGTTCGGCCTTTATTTTTGAATCGAATTAGTTTCAGAGCACGTGTACCGAGTCGACGCCAGTCGCGTGTATGAGCTACGAGGGTCATGCGTACCCAAGTATATGATGATAACGTCATGAACACAGCAGAATAGAATGAGTTATCAGAATATATAAGAGTATGCAGTTATTATTTTTATTATATATAGTGGATCGTAGAACTAGTTTTAGGTTGTTTATCGCGTTAGGACACGTTACGGGTATTTTGGGTGGGTTGATAGTTCTAGAGCATATCATTATGATTTTTGGTGTTGTTTGATTTTATGGGATTTTTCCCAAATTTTTTTGGAATTTTTTTACGACTTAAATATTATTTTTGACTCGAGTCGGAGGCAAGTCAAGTAATATTTACGACTTTGCCACCACACACCCCTGCGCCCTTCTTTTCTTCCCCAAACCCTTGCCCGACGCAGCCCTTGTGCACGTCGCCGCCGCCGCTGCCGGCACCGCCCGACTACCGAAAGTCGCCGCCTAGCCCCGCGATGACGTCGCCGTAATGCCCGACCAAGTCCGGCCCCCATGGGGCCGTCGCGACGCGAGGAAGCCACGCCGCGACGCCGCGCCCGCGTTGCGCTTCCGTTGCCCATTCCGTCGCCGGCGACTAGCGCCACCGCGATCGGTCAGTCGCCTCAGCACCCTCAGCCCTCCAGCGACCTTCCCCAACCGGAATGGAGGCCATCGCCGCCCTGGCCAGCTGGATCTAGCCACCCATCGTCGCCGGCCCTGTTTATGCATTTTCCCGCGAGCCGCCAACTCCGTTGGCCGCGTCGACCTCATAAATGAGTTGGGCTCGCCGAGCCGGTTCTAAGGGTACCCAACACGACCACTTTCCGGCCACTAGATGCCGCCAGCGATTATTGCTGAAAAACTGCCGGAAAACCGTTAAAGCTGCCGGAAAACTGCTAGAACTTGCCGGAAAACTGGATTCACTGGAGTTCGCTGGATCTTCCACGGAGCTCATCCAGTCGATCCCGATCGAACTTTGGATGTTGATGAGCGCCAAATTCGAGTTCCGAGACACGCGACGAAACCCTAGTCGTCGCCGATTGACGACGATGTGAGATATAATTACCTCCAATTTGATTATTTAAAATTGATGATGATTGTTAGCGCAGCATGATAGGATTGAGTGATTCCCATGATAGAAGTCTGAGCATGAAAGAAGTAATGATATGTATGATATGATTGGTAATGAGTAAATATTAAGTGATCTGACGATGTAAAGTAAATTTGAGCATGTTAATCGGGTACGATATAACTTAGGAAAAACACAGTAAAATTGGTATGAATAAAATTAGTTAGAATTATTTTCATATTTATGATTATTTGATTGTTGATTGACGGTCATTGTGTGTGATTCATCATTTAGTTAGCGGGCGTTAGTATTTAGTTTTGATGTGTAGGTACGGAGTAGGAGCTCGCCGTTTAGGTGCGATGACACGCTTAGAGCTTCTACCAGGTCTATTTAGGACTCTGTCTTTGTTTTATGCTCTTTCTATTGTATGTTTATTTTATTATCTGCAGGACGGGTTAAGTGACGCTTTATCGAATCCCACTTAACTCGGGTCATTTAACCGAACAGTTTTTCGGATTAATAACCCCTCGAGGATGAGATCCCTCGAGGATGATTTCGAAAATAAGATCCACCACAAGTTGCCTTCAGGCCTATTATATAAATCCCTACCCAGCCATATATATATATATATATGTATTTTTCGCGTTTTCAGTGAGACGAGAGATGGAGAAACCGACTGCACGTACCATGAGCAGATGCCGTGACAGTCAAAACGGGCTCTGGATTAGTGCCAGCGAACTGTTCCATTCCCGAGGGATCCTGATAACTCCGCGTTTGAGTTCCTCACACCCGGAGAACGTGGAGGTTAATGGGTACTGTTTAGTACAGCGTATGTCCGGACTTGTGGTTCAAAGGGTACTTAAGGCGACTGCCTGAGAGTACTCGGATTTCGTGCTCAAGGCCAGGAGAGATATGGAGGTTCGGAGAGGGCTTAGGATAAATTTTTTATGCGAAGTACTGAAAAAAAGTGCTGAGAGTAGCACAACACCAGATAGATCGGGATGCTACCGGGTCTGCAGCTCAGTGGCTCCTCAGTAGTGCCCTTTAGAGTGTTCATGTGGAGTATATGATGTTTTCTTTTATATGAGAGTTTGCTCTCATAGCTAGCTTGTTATAGTTATTTTATTTTTTCGGACCAGTAACACTTGTTACTGACGTGTTTTTATAATATATGTAGGTAATAATCATGAGTTGGAGGAGCCAGCTTGGACGGAGGAGCACTGTTGTCGCTTGCACACATGTCAGTCAATTGAGTGTTTATATTTTGTTTACGATGCTATTACATTGTGAATGAAGTGGAATGCTAAGACATAGTATGATATGATTCAATGTTATGATATGATTATGTGACATGATCGAATTCTAAGCGCAATGACAGATTGTGAAACATGAATAGATTGTGTAGCAGGAGGTGGTGGGTTGAGACCGAAGCTTTAGAGCAAGTAAACGGTATATTAGATTGTGTGAATGAAGTTGCGTGATATATAGATACATATTTATATATATGTTTATACATAATATTTTGATTGGGTGACCCTAATTGCAACCTTTAGGGGAAATTCTGTCCTTTTTATTTTAGAATTTTCATCGATTTTGATCGTAATTGTGATGGTGTGTAATTTAGTTTGCATGTCATCCATGTAGTATCATGTTAGGATCCTGTGCATTCATCCATACATTGCGAGGTGGTATCTTCATCTTAAGACGCCGAGATTGGATCCGCATGAGTTAGGTTTGGGTTAGCCGACCTAATCCCGGCCTGTAACATGCCGGTTCGGTTCACGAGCGTGAACCGGATTTGGGGTGTTACACGATGTGTATGAAAATGTTACTACAACCAGTGAGTTTCTTAAGAAATTGAAAATCATTTTGTAAAAAATAATAAGGCTGAAACAAATGTGTTTTTGTCAAACTTAATTTCAATGAAGTTTAAAGAACAAAATATTACATGCTTACTATATCGAAAAGTCAGATTAATTTGGGATCATTAGGTATTCTGATTTTGATTTTGTTGGATGTCAAGATAGTCATCGATCCACTTCTAACTATGTCTACCTGGTTGCTGGAGGAGATATTTTTTGGAGGAGTGCTAAGCAAACACTCATAGCTTCTTCCATCATGGCAGCTGAATTCATAGTTTGTTATGAGGCATCCAATCATAGAATATGGTTACAGAATTTTGTCACAGGACTGCACATTATTGATAATATCAAAAGACCACTTAAATTATTTTGTGATAATCAGTCTGCAGTATTATATTCAAATAACAACAAGAACTCATCTAAATCAAAACATATAAAGATCAAGTTCTTTATTGTGAAAGAAAAAGTTTAGAGTGATAAAATTTCTCTGAAAGTCTCTATAGAGAATATTAGGACAAACTCCATGATTGCGGATCCGTTTATTAAAAATTTATCGCCCAAGGTCTTTCATGAACATGTGGCTTACATGGGTGTTGTATCATTTAATGATATGCTACTTTAGTGAGAATTTGTTTTGTTGTTGTGTTTGATTTATGTTTCACTTTATTTTGGTGATCTCATAAAGTTGGACCAGTTGAAAATAGACATGTTTAGATCAAATTATATGTAATTTTCATGCTTGATCTATATCATTTAATTATGTTGATGTATGTGATCATTGATGGATTTAGTTACGATATATATAACAAAAGTTGCATTGATCCTGTATTAACATAATTAATGGACGAGATTATTATTTTGGAATAATAACGTATATTATTTTAGAACTTAGAAGGTAATATACAATTATCTTTATATATATAGTCCAAGTGGGAGATTGTTAATTTTTTTGGGGTATATATATGCAAGTATATAATTGTATCATATGCTATTATTAAGGTTTATGCCTAAATTAAGTTGATTTATTAAAGTTAAAGTTAATGGGTCATTAATATTTAAGATAAATATGTGGAGATACCTTATATTTAACATGAGTAAGGATAAATATGTGTAGATATTATTTTTGTAATCTCTAATTTATTATAAGTTAAATTAGAATTATAAAATATAAGGATAAATACAATTATAAGAATAAATATAGTTATGGTCCTTAAATTTGCCTTGTAGTTTTTCTTTTCTGGTATTCCATCATCCAAAAACTTTAGTTTTGGATAACCGATGTTGAATTTAAAAGATCAAAACCTGAAGAAGTCAATAATTGTTTTGTTATTATGAATTCAGTTACGCTTCCGTTATTAAATCTTATTTTCTTGATAATTTAATATGAAGAAGATCTAAAGAATAAGGTTTTAATTATGTTGTTTTTCTGTAAATTTTTGTTACGTTAGACAACAACTTTGTCCTTTTGGTTAATTAAAGTTTTTTCCAACATTCCAACCAAGCAAGTTAAGGAGAGGACGTGATATATGGTGCGTGGAGCCGATGGCCGGGATTGATCAGAAATGACTCGTCTCGACGATGAATGCTTTGTATGCTTTTTATGAATCTACTTGATTTCAATTCATGCCCAGCAAGAATAATGGACACATCAACTACTTCCTTGTACAAAAATTCTGGTGATTTTACTTGATTTTCCTCTCCACAATTGCGGCTAATATATATGTCTCTATGATGAAACTCTTTCAACTATAAAATCTCCGACAGTAAGAACACAATTGGGGCTGCCTTTGTACGCAGCTGAATTACACCAAGGCAACTGCTTGTTACCCGGGACTATTTTGAACAATATCAAATGCAAAGGCCCATCGATCTAATTGAAGGATCGACAACGAATTGAGAAGCCCACCATTGAAAGAAGTAAGGATGGGCTTGGTTATCACTTAGATAAGGTGGGCGTGGTAAAGCATTTGTGAGAGAATTGGACCGACTTATCAAATACAGACATTTTTTTATCCGACCGATTGAGAGACAAAAATTATAAATTAATTAATGATATTTTTAAAATTTATTATCAAATTATTATTGACAATTATTAAATTAAAAGTGCATTAACGTCTTACTTTTTGAACTTTTTCATGGTAATATAACATTGATTTATTTAAATACTTTTAAGCTATTCTAATTGATATGATAGAAACTATAAAAAGTAAAAGAGATAATAATTATATAAACGAGGTATTAATTTTTTGGTGAGAAAAATTAGTGTTTATAATGGAAAATTTGATGAGATAATACAATAAATATAGGATAAAAGAATTTTTTTATCTTGACTAAATTTTGACGGTGACCAACTTCACTTGACCGAAATTTTTGACCGATATCCACACCCTATTTAAAGATGCAAATAATTTGATTTGTATCCAACTCTTTTAGACTATATTGCATTACATTCCGGTGAAGGTTTATACTATTAAAAAAATAAAAATATGTGTATACAAAAATATTAGGATCAAATACATATTTAAGATGAACCTATTTAAATAGATAATATTTTATATAAATATTTTTAAATATTTAAAAATGACGTTTTTTCTTACAACTGAAAAAATATATTATATATTTATTAAAGCATGATGTTTTTGAAATCAAATTGAGTCATTTGTGTTTGGCAGATTCTCGTTGGATGGGATTCATATGAATGAATACAATAAATGATCAAATTAGATACGGATACGGGTATTCTGATTTGGATTAGATAATATTTTGGAGATCACATGTCTCACATTTTGACAGAGCCATTAGAGTCAAATACAATCTATTATTTACTTGCGATGGGGGTGACTAATTTCAAGTTTCAATTGGTTACAAGACAAGTGCCATGGACAGTTTGCCATGGAAGGAGGATTACTTCAAGTTCTTCATGAATTCAATACAACGTCACGCAACCTCAATTATACTTCTGCCATTACAATTATCTATGTTAATTGATTAGTTCTTTAAACAATTAGTTCATTGTCGAAGCCTCGAAGGTAAAGACAACATCGCAACGTCGTCTACATTTCCACCGCCATGGATTTGTTAAATATACCTACATGCACGGAGTACTCTTCGTCCTGTAGTCTTGACCAGGGATGTCCGTGATAAAAAATGTCGGCAGTGACGGTCAGTCTTGAAACAAATGATCAAATGGGTAGTCTTGGAATTGAGAGGTGGAGAGCTTAATTTGTTCGTAACCTCAGATATTGTTTCATTCTTTATACCACCAACCAACCTGCTTAAGATAGTTTGTTCTCAAACGCTTCTGTTATATAAAACTTAATCGATTAAAGTCCAACTTCATCACTAGCCACTTGTATCCTAATGAAGTTTATTAGTACCTTACACCAGAGTACGTGGTCATCAACTCCCACTAAACAAGACAACCCGGCATTAGCATCCCACCGCTTATGTCAATAGACATGTTTAAAAGTAATCTAGGATTGGTATGGACGGGGGATTTTTTATTTTTATGATGATAATTTATGGTCAATTCATCAAGGTATATAATCAATAATCACAGATTGACATGGTGATCTGATCAAAATTAAACAAACATCAAAGCGGTCATTAGTGGGAATCCTTAAACTACATTATTCTCCCCTCGTCCACAACAAGGGCTGAAATAATATTTACACAACTTAAAACGAACCAAAGAGATTTGGAATCTAGGAAAAGAACCCCGTTTTGATAATTTGTCGATAGCATACTCCTGTTTTAAAAAAATTTACAATATTTTGGGAAATAATATTAAAATCTCGTCAGTGGCGACCACGATGGCCAGATATTTGAGAGCGCCCTGTGAGATTTGCCTCACTTGTAATAGTTGTGTTTATCACACATTATATTTAGAGATGACTGATGACTTATATATAGTCTAATGAGAAATCATTATTCTTTAAGTTAGCTTATGGATTATGAAAAACTAATAAAACTTGTTTCAAATCACTTTTGAAGGCTAAAAGGGCCTAACAATAATATTAGAGCATGGTTGATTTTGGTATTATTTCGGGCTATCCTAAATTGGAGTTTTCTGAAGCTTTACTATAATATGTAAAGCTTATCATGTGGTAAGGGGAAGATGATTCGGGTAAAGCTAACATAGACATGCGGGCCTAGCATGTGGTGTGAGGAGGATGATTCGCATGGGTTAGCGCAAATTGGAATCTCCTAAAACTTCACTATAATATGTAAACGTAACATGTGGTGAGGGGGATGATTCGAATATTTGAATAGTATGATGTGGGAAAGGGAGAATTATTATATTTTTTTCACCTCATATTTGGAGTTAATAGAAAATTCTTATTTTTTAAATTAGTTTTTACATTAAAAAACATCCCCTTTTGGAGAGCCATTGGGCTCAACAAAATAACTTTAAAATTAAAATTAGTTTGTAAAATCTATTTCAAGTCATTTTTAAGAGCCATAAGACCTAACATTAACATAGTCTAAATTCGACCAATCACATTTAATTATAATATAAGCTGGATGAACTACCAATTGTATGAATGCCATACATAACAAGGCGTGCTTTTATTGGTGCTAGCTAACTTAGAACACACAGATCAACATGACATCGGTTTCATGTGGTAGTTGAAGGCACGAGAGATGGGTTCCACATGTTGTCGCAAAACGCGTGAATTCCACGTCCCAACCAAACCCTCTCCTAAAAGGAGCCAAAGAGCCTTATCCTCGTGACCGGCGTTCCATGGCACACAAAAGTATTCCTTTCGTGACCTTCTCCGCGTTCCATACGTACAATCCGTAATATGTGCTGGTAAATGTTCTTCTTTCCAATTACAACGCACATATGCTTGCCAAATATAAATTTTGTTTTGCAAGTATAATATCGTTGAAACAGGACCTCGATCTGGTCGTTTAACTCATTGCTACCCCGGCAAAAAGATAAACATCTCAAGTCACACATTACCGTTCGTGAGTCCAAGATGCCCACCACGAGCAATAATGTTGAATTTGCAGCACAAGCGTTTGTGCGGAGCAAGCTGCCATTGAGCTTCCCAGAGGCAAAAGGCGGAAGGCCCCACATTCAAAGAAAAAGGCTCAAGTTGATGATGTTGGGATGGTCGGGACATTGAATGTGGAGATGGGAAGCAAATTAAAGCTGGGCGACACATGCGTAGCAATGATCCTTGTGAGAATTGGATGGGCTTGGATTGAACGTGTCGACGACATGAGTGTTTCTGGCGACGAAGAACGGCATAATGGTAATGGTACCCTTACTTCGTCCGCGAACGGGCAGATCGTTTTTGTAACTAAAAAGACTGATTTGATTCCAAGCCCCCATTTTCATGGCAAATTAGCGTCTCTTTTACTTCTTGGCATTGCTCATGGTCAAATATGTTAACCATGCACAACAATCTCTTTGACATTGTTCCTCAAATCCAAATTGAATTTGAGCTGCAGTACTATGCCCGTGTTCATATTTTTCAATACGAGCTTTGACCTGCACAACTTCAATGGTGGTGCAGATAATTTCTACGATCATAAAAAATGATGAGGCCATTGATTTGATCAAATTGCATGCGTTTAATATCTCTTCTGCTGCCTCCGCAAATATATATCGTTTCATTAGAGCGTGATTTTTGACTCATAGAATATTAAACAACTGACAATTTTTTTATCCTGGAAAGTAAAAATATAACCCACATTTAAGTGTTTAATTACTTTACATTCATTTGAAATTTTAACGGCCAGTACAGATTAAGTGAACAAAAAAAGAAAAAAGAAAATGGGAGATGAGCATGTGAGATGGATGATCAAACAAAGAGTATATATTATACTGGCGGCTCTGGAGAGGTGTATGCAATGCACGCCAAACACGTTAAGGTTGGCCAGGTGAATGGTACATGCACTTTGATTCAATATTGGAGCTGGGTCTCATTTTTTGTACGGCTATTTGTATTCCTCTGATTTAAGTAGCTATCCATCTTTCTTTTTCTTTAGCCCATGCAAATTGGTACCCTTCTTTTGATTCATGTACGTAGGTGTGGCCTATGTTTTATTTGACAAATTGAAACGACGATGCAGATGGGTTGCCAGCGAGCTGCTACAGGGAACGTCGTGAAAATTGACTCTGCGTACATGGAGGCTAATCTGCTCCTACTTGCACTCTATATTTTTCGCCAAAAGCTTTATATAAGCAATAACTCGTCGAAACTTTCAAAACAAGAGAGGCTTAACAAGTTGCTTACTCTTCCAAAAACATTGCTTCGATTTGTCTTTCCAGACTTGTTCATGAACATTGGTAAATTTTTGTTAAAGAATAATGATTGCCAAGTTGCTACAGGCTTAACAATGCAAATACTTTGCTCGCGACAAATTTCCTTGCAAATTGCCAAGTTGCTCTCCACCTGCTTTCATCCTCTCCAACAATCCAACGAAAGTCATTATTATTGGAAAAGAAGAAAACAAAACAAAGCAACCCATTGAGTCCCCACCAGCAGTACTAAATTTTATAACAACCAGACTTATAATTATGATACTTCGATACCCACCACCTTCTGATTATTCATTCCCAGCATACTACGTTATCTGTAATTCTGTTTTCTCCGTCTCCAACCCAGATGCTTCCATATGTTTCATGGGTTCTTATATATTTACCTCCTCGTGTTTCATGCTTGGCTGCCATTTCTAAACGTCCTTCCCACCTTAGTATTTGTGCATGCCAACAATTAATTACTTACAGGTTTTCTACGCTTATATGGCCATATTAGTTAGAAACGGAAAAGCAGGACGATGCACATACCTGACTTCTGATCCAACTGTCGGGAAAATGTTTAGTATTAACTTATATTCACACATCTGATTTCTACGTACATGTACAATTAAACAATATCAGTTAATGCTTTTTCATTGTAAAAAATAATAAGTTGTTTACATCGGGATGTGCGCTAATGCTTTCTGCCTTATTGTGATTAACTTAGTGCTTACTACGTTATTTATGAAGTGGAGTCATGAGCGTCGAATTTCAGTTTTATTTTTATTTGTTGTATGGCCCAATCAACATTAAAATATATATATAAGTAATAGTAGCCACTAATTATTAAAATTTTAAAATTATTATTATATGCATTTAATAAGTATAAAACTATAAGACCTTATAATAAATTATTATTTTTCCTCTTAATTTTCAATATTAATTTTACAATAAGACTCATACAAATTATTTTACGTAAACATATGGAAAAAAAGTTGGCTCAGTGGAGTTATTTATCTAGATTGAGTTTAAACAAACACAATTCGGTGCGATCGTAATTAAATTAGAAAAAATAATTTATTATAAGACTTACATCTAATAATGATCGTAATACCTAATGCATAATTAAAAAAATATATTTATTTTTATTTTAAATAATAAAAGTGTTATAAAAATATTTAACGATTGGGTGATCTGGTCGGACCTGATGGGGACTTACAATCATATTATTTAAAAGGTTATAAGACCTTATACCATATTATTACTCGTTAAATTAATATTCAAACCAAGATTTTTTTAGTTGTGCCTATTTCAACTTGTATATTTTACTAAAAACAAGTTTTTATTGTAATTCAAAAAATGAATCTCATTATAATTGGTAATAATTGTCCTTTCAACCAAGGTGGGACTCAAACAAAACAAACTAAATGTCCATTATATTATATATTTGTACTATTATTAAATAAACAAACAATGTATTCATGTATTATTTATATACTATTAGTAGGAGTGATGCGACCACTTCCCTCATTTATCTCGCGCGTGCGCTAACAAACAAATCGGCTCGTGGAATCCGTCGCCCCCACTCGCTTCACGTGCCTCATTTTATAATTCCCATTTTACCCTTCCCGCACGCAATTTCCGGTGCACGCACGCGCTTCTCTCCTACCCCCCCCAATATTTCCAACCGCGGGGAATTAAAACTCCCACGTTTTACTCACGCGCCCCCTTCTCCCCCAATCGCAGCCCGACACGTCACGGATGCTCGTGTCCGCCCAAGCACAGCGCGAGCCCTATTGGCCAGCGGCGAGTTTTTGATTTCTTTTTAGGCATGCCGCCAATTTTTTTGATATACAATTTATTTTTACATGGTGTAGTTGCAATTTGGTGTCCATAGTAAATTATATATAAGAAGGTTGAATATGAAAGTTATTCTGTTAATTTTTTAAAAAATACATCTATAATTTAAATAAGTGATTAAGTTCACATTATTTTATAACAGATGCTAAGATTATTATTGTATTAGCAGATTAAATACTGTATGGCAAATATTGAGTCATCATAAGAAGACTTTTATTCGTATAAAAAGTAGAGTGTCAATCCAATTTTGAATCTCATCAAGTTTTTTAATTTTTTTACTCTATATTTTGATATTTATTTCTTAATTTTATAGAAACGACCAATTATAATCCTTAAAACAACCATCTAATTTAAGATAGAGTGTTAGCTTTTGAGTGTGATATTTTATTAGCCGCATACTTAAATAATATGAGTCAAATGAAAAGGGATAGGTTCAAAACATAATATTTTTTGCTAGCACAATCTTCTTAGGTAACCAATAAATGTAATAAAAGTGGATTACAAGCATAAAAAAATATTTTTTCCCATTAATTTGAAATAATAATAATACTTTACCCACAACAACGTGGGGAAATTTTTTAGGTTAAGTGAAATAAGTTTAAGTAAAAATAACCAATTTATTATTACCCTCTTAAAGCACCTCACAACCGAACTATGCAGGATCCCACACCTACATAAAGGTGTGGTTGCTGCACCATTATAAAATATTTTTTAAAATTAAAAAAAATAAAACTAAAGTAGAAGTCATTCAAACTATATTGATTAAATTCCATAATTAAAAATATTAATTGAACGAGTTGAGTCAAATTTAGCGGTTGTTTAACTTGTTTCATTTTATTTTAAGTTTGAGTCTATATATCAAGGGATTAGAATTGGTGTAACAAGCTAGCTTAAATTTATTGTAATATTTGTTACAATAAATTTAATTATATTTAATAAATTTTAAGTATAATTGAGTAGGAGTCGAATAAAACAACTTAAATTTTTTATTTATATTTTTTAAAATTTTATTTTATAAAATCAAATAACTTAATGTTGCGTTAATTCTATGCTAAATAGTTTATTGGCATACAAAATTACTAGTCTTATATAAAATCATCATTGCGACCACGATCCTGTTTATCATATTTTATAAAAATAATAATATAAATAACATATAAAACATTGAATTTAGTATACAATACATTAAACTTTATTATATTTACATGATTGAGCGTGATTTATCATACGAATAAAAAAATTGGAATTTTACTAAGACTGATAAGGAGGAAATTCGTTTTTTTAAAAAAATCGAGTTTGATCGAGTACATAAATCAAATTTCAAATTTTGAAATAATAATAATAATAATAATTAAATAAGTAAATAATAATAATAATAATAATAATTCGCGAAAATGACCGATGGGAAGAGGTGTGGGACCCGGAGTCCTTTAACCACGGTTAACTCCTCAAACCCTAGGGTCTGCCTCTTCACAGATCTGGTTTAACTTAGTCCCCTCGCCTCCCACCTCCCACCTCCCACCTCCCACCTCTCTCCATCTCTACCCATTTCACCCCCGATTCCATCATCCCCTACCTCTCCTCTCGCCCCAGTACCCATCCCATTCGCCGGACTACCTCCATCCGATTCTGTTGATACAACTTTTCGGCGGATTCGCCCTTTAACTCCCCGCCAATTCCCACCTGGTTTGCGCGCAGTCGCGAAGGTTGGAAAAGTTTGTGATTCTGAATTGGCTTTGGGTTGTTGGGTTCCGGAATCTGCTTCGGGTGAATGCGGCGGTGATCGGTTCGGATTTTCGCGCTTTTTTGTTTGTGGATGGGATGAAAAGGTGGTTGCTTTTGGGGGTTTTGGGTGGTTGATTGGCCTGGTTTGGGATTTGTTGATGTGAAGGAGGAGGAGGAGGTTGAGTTGGTGAATTGATGAGATGAAGGTGGAGAGGGGGATGGGTCGGTTCTGGAACGAGGAGGAGAAGGTGATGGCGGTGGAGGTCATGGGACCTCAAGCCTTCGACTATCTCACCAGCACGGTCTGCTCGCAGGGGGTGTTGTCGACCATCTCCGAAGACCCCCACCTGCAGTACAAGCTCACCGAGCTCGTCGAGAGCCAGGCCCCGTCCAACCTCGGCTGGAACTACGCCATCTTTTGGCAGCTCTGCCGGTCCAAGGCCGGCGAGCTCGTCCTGAGCTGGGGCGACGGGTTCTGTCGCGGGGAGGAGTGCGACGGCCGCGGCCTGAGCCTCGACCTCGACGACGACGAGGGCCGGCAGCGGACCAGGAAGCGGGTGCTCCAGAAGCTCAGTGCTTTCTTCGGTGGCTCCGACGAGGAGACCGACGCGTTCGCCGTCTGCAAGAACGACACCGAGATGTTCTACCTCTCGTCCATGTACTTCTGCTTCCCGAGGGGCGCGGGCGGGCCGGCCAAGGCTCTGCAGTCCGGGAAGCACCTGTGGCTGTCTGACATCTTCAACTCGCAGACCGATTACTGCTACAGATCGTTCTTGGCCAAGTCTGCTGGGATCCGGACTGTTGTTTTGATCCCGACCAATGTCGGTGTGGTGGAATTGGGGTCGCTCAAGTCCATACCTGAGAATCTAGATGTGTTGCAGAAGATAAAGTCCGTGTTCTCCAAGGATGGCGAGTCGTTGGCTGCTTTTGTTCCTGAGAAAAAGGAGGAGGGTGAGTACCCGAGGATCTTTGGCAAGGATTTGAATCCGGCGGGGAGGTGCCAGGAGAAGCCGGTGGTGACGAAGGTGGAGGAAAGGTCCTGGGAGATGTACCCGAATGGGAACCGGGTGCTGCCATTTTTGCAAGGGAGGAAGGGCGTCCACGGAGTTGGGTGGGGGCAGATTCAGAATGTGAAAGCAGGGAGTGAGGTCGTCTTCGCTCCTCAACCTCAGATGAACAGCCAGCAGAAGTTAGGTAATGGTGTTCTTGTGATCGGTGGGAGTGACGGGGAGCTTGGTCACACTCATACTACAGCTTTTGGTCACTCCAATGGTTCTCAGTTCCAATCGCTCAAGCAAGCACCAAAGCAGATAGATTTTGGCGGGAATAGTTCTAGAAGGTCTGTGCTGGCTCGGGCAACTGTTGTTGAATCAGAGCAGTCGGATGTCGAAGCTTCGTTCAAGGAGGATCAAGGTGGTCAGGCGGACGAGCGCCGGCCTAGGAAGCGGGGTAGGAAGCCGGCTAATGGCAGGGAAGAGCCTCTTAACCATGTGGAGGCTGAGCGGCAGCGGCGAGAGAAGTTGAATCAGAGGTTCTATGCGCTCAGAGCTGTTGTCCCCAACATCTCCAAGATGGACAAGGCCTCTCTGCTTGGTGATGCTATTTCCTACATCACTGAGCTGCAGAAGAAGTTGAAAGAGATGGAGTCGGAGAGGGAAAGGTACGGGATTCCTTCCAAGGACGGAGGAGTTGCACCAGATGTTGCGTTGGCAGAGAGTCGGAAGCAAGCTGACCCAGAAGTTGATATCCAAGTAGTTCATGATGAATTGGTTGTGAGAGCGAGTTGCCCTCTAGATTCACACCCGGTTGGTAAAGTTGTTCATGCATTTCAGGAGGCGCAGGCTACAATATTGGAGTCGAAATTTTCTACCGGAAATGAAACTGTACTCCACACTTTTAAGGTGAAGTCCCAAGGGCCGGAGCTGTTAACCAAAGAGAAGTTGAGCACGTTGTTAACTCGCGAGGTAAATGGTCAGTAGATATACCTCGATGTAAGCTTGTAAAATACACTGGTTCAGTCTCACAAATGCTAGTTGCTACTGCTACTGCCCTCCATGGTTTTGGTAGGAGGATGATATATATTTTGTTATAGATACATGAAGCAAAGTTTTAAGTGGTAAGATTGCGTTATAGAAGAAGCATGTTGGGGAATTGCCTTGTGTTCTTAAAAGTGAATGTGTTCATCAGCTCAGCTTATCAGTTTCTGATCGGTTTTGTAGGGTTTTTTTGTATTAATAGATACTAAGTTGGGATGTTAGAGTAATCTTTTTATTTGCTATTATTGTTTTTTTGTAATTTCAA
>JAURVB010008871.1:0-89552 GCA_033002965.1 Piper betle | reverse complement strand
GCATTCATGCATTTCATATTTGCATCTCCATCTTGAGACGCCGAGAGTAGATCCGGTTCGGTCGCCGGTGACATTTCCGGGTCGGTTCACTGGTGAGCCGAAACGGGGTGTTATACAATCATCAATATTTTCTCATTCTTCAATATTCATTATTCTAAACAAATTTACTGATGAACTTATTTATTTCTCTACAAGTAAAAAAAATAGTAACAAGAGAAGAAAATATCTTAAAAAATATATCAAAAATAGAAAATGTATGAATGTAAAATATGAATTACCTTCGTATTCATTTCTCAAACAATTTTAGGTCACATATCAAAGATTTAAGTGTTTTTAGACTCAAACAATTTTTAGTTAAGCCAATTGTTTGTTCTAAAATACTAAATGTTGATTTGGAGGATTAAGTTGACATAGGAATAGCTAAAACGCCTTGAGCAATTTTTCCCAAAATATGATGTTTTACTATGTTCAATTCCACCATGATAATATATTAAATTGCTCATTTACTATATCAATAAAAGGAATAGTAGGTTCATCCAAATAATTCTTCAAATCAGTTCATGTTGGCTTTTTTGATGAACATTCCATAATCAACTTATTTACTCCTTGCAACCTCCTACTTAGGCCTCTAATATGACGAATAATTGACGAACTTTTAATTCTAATCGAGGGCTTATTTGATACACATCTAGTCATAGATTTCACATCAATCTTATTTTTTGAATTTTCCCACTGTAATATAATATTTCTTTATTCAAATTTTTTTTTAAAAAAATATTTTTAATTTTTATGCTAATTGACATGAGCGAAACAAAGAAAAATGAAAGAGAAAGATTATATAAATGAGATATTAGTTGTTTGTGAGAAAAAAATAACATTGATAATGAAAAAAACTAATTAGATAATCAAATAAATATGAGATGAAAATAATTTCATATATTAACCAAATTTTGATCGTATCGACCATGACCGACTTGACCGAAGAACTTTGAATGTGGATGACTAACTTTTTGCCTGAGGTTAAATAGACGAACATGGACAATGCCTTGTCCGATGTCCAACTGAAACGACCCAGCCTAAAGTGCAAACTAATGGGACTAAGTTATTTCTTTAAGATGGTTAACCGAAGTTAAAGATCTATGGTTCATTCCCACTTATAAATATGATCTTTGCCCGATTGGTATTAGATGTTGGACTAAGTTGAGGGATCTCACATCAACCGATCGATGCCCACCCCTACTCACAATCCATTATTTTTTTCTTTGATTTTATACTTTATACAAAATAGTGAATTCTGCTACCTTTTAATTGACTCACCTTTAAAATCTTCCACTTTAATGTACTGGTTCGTCCCTTTCTTGCCCTCAAATATTTTAAATAATGCCACCACTGTGTCTGGAGTGTCCAAAAATGGTGGGGTAGTAAGTTTTGTCTCAATCCGAAGTTAGAAAGGCCTTCAACTTATTTCTGGAATGATAATTGACTAAACCAAACTGTTTCGGGTTGGTTCAAAACAAATATATGTTGGACCGGGCCAGGTGGCACATGCGGGCTTGCTTTTCTCTCTGGGTGCGCCGGTCTTTGAGTGGTGCATGACACGCAATTCCAATCCGGGTCACAGGCGGGTCCGTGGATGCGATTGTGGATCATATCAAGTCATTGGACAACTGGACGTGGTTGCAGACAAACAGCTTGCAGACACGATCATATGTAAACGGGACTGACAAACCCGTTTACGGCGGAGGTGCAACAAGGCTTTGAGGCTCCAGTGACGGCTTTTCGGATGACGGCTAGAGGAGATCACCCAAATCGGTAGATCTTGATTGTTGAGTGGATTTGTGGTGGTCCCACAGTCTGTTTCGGCGTTAGTGGCGATGGTTGCAGTGGAAACTTCCAGCAACGATGGCTTTCGGCCCACTCTATTACCATTTCCCGGCAAAGGTGGTGGCTTAATGTAGCGGGGCTAGATCTGGTTTTGTACCTGGAGACAAGGGAGATTGATTGGAGGTAATTTCTTTTCCTGAGGTAGTTCCGGTCGGTTGAATAGAGATTGGAAAGAAGGCGGCTTGCAGATTTTGCACAGCTCCAGAGGGGCTCTTTTGGGCCATTTTCTGTCTATTGGTGGCTCTTTCAGCTCCTGATCTCGACTCGGGTTTATTGACGCTGTTGAGGAGAGTCCGTTGGTAGTGTTGGTCTGTCAAGAGGCGGCTTGGATTGGCCGTACGGAGGTCTGCAAGTTGGTGGCTTTCTATGAATCTTTTGCTTCACTGCTCTGATCGGTTGCTTCATGGCGAGATTGCTACGAAGTCGGCTTCCTCGGCGATGGATCTCGGCTGGGTTGTGTCGAAGACACTCCAAGCTCCATGCCTATGGTCTTGGGGGTTGCCGGAGGTGTTGCTTTGGTGAGGGGCTCCTTCCCTTCTCTCTCTTCCTTCCTACTTCTTCTTCCTTCACTTCTTTTTTCTTTTCAGCAACAATGAATTTTCACTTAGGACTCCTCCGGCGATGGTCTTGTTGGGGAGCACTTCAAGGTCGACAACAATGGATGGGGGGGTCGCCAGAGGTGGATATCTGACGAGGGGCTTCTCCCTTTCTTCATCCTTCGTGCTTCTTTCTTCTGTTTCTTTTTCCTTCAACATACATGCCCCCCACTCCTCTTTCACCGTTTGAGTGTTTATAGACATCCAGGGGAATTTCTTAGTTCTTCAGACCTTCTCAACCTCCTATCCTCATCTTCTCCTTATCTCCCCCTTTTTGTGGAGCTCTTAGGACCCATTTCGAAATTCACCGAAGATAGGATGAGGATATAAATATGGGTTATTGGACCCGAACACGGGCAAATATGTTCATGTTTGTACCCGTTCAAATATATATTATTAATTAGTTTTAAACATATCATGAGCATCACACAAGTGTTTGACTAGTTAAATAATAAAAGCTCAATCAAACTTGAATTGAATTTGCTTTGCATTTGACTACATTTAGTTCCAAGTAAAAAATAAAAAGAAATTTGACTGATTATATTTAAACCTTGATAATAGATGTCAAATATGATATTATATAAATTTTATATAATTATTTATGTAAAATATAAAAATCAATTAATTAAGAATGTTCTAACAATGATTTTACAAGAGAATGGAGTAGTAATGTGCACGAACAAATTATTTGAGGCATAATTAATGCAAGGTTACGCTATTTAGTTCTTCAAATTCATATTATCTTATGGAGCAACAAATATTGATATATAAAATTCAAGTTACCTTATGTTTATATTGAATTCGACTTGGCTTAAAGTATATTGAGCTCGAGCTCGGCTCAGGTTGAAGTCTGTTGAACTTGCTCAAGCTTTCAGATAAATAATAAGTTGAATCTGAATAAAGTTAAACTTGAATTGACTCTCTCAATTAGTACCCCTTTTTAGTTATATCAAATCATATAAATAAGATGCAGTGACCAACGATTTAAGGCATGTGATTAGAGTTAGAGATGAGATTCGAAAAATTGGGTGTATGAACATAGTTGTACAAGTGTAATTGTGCGTGGGTGGAGTTAAAGGAAAGGGTTAAACAAAGAACCTAAAGTTAAAAGAAGTTTTGTGTGAGAAAAGTGAAGAAGTTTGTTTTGTAAAAATGGTGGCACAAGAGTATAAGAGAGTTTTCGTGGCCAAATCCACTTTGAATTTGATAAATGTATTGCTTGTGAAGTATATGTTTATGCATGTCCCATAAATCTACCTGTTGTAGATTAAAAACAGATATTCGAAAGAAAATGTTACTTAATTATAATATTGATTTTGGAATAAGTACATTTTGTGGTAATTGCGTCGAATATTGTCCCACAAACTGTTTATCAATGACCGAAGAGTATGAACTTTCTACTTATGATCGCGCCCTTTAAAACAAATGATTGATGTTGGAGATCGTAGTGCAGACAAAAATAAATGGCATAAATTACAAATGAAACTTAATTCAATGTGGTAAAAATATACCATTATTTCTGAATATTAAATCATTAATCAACTTTAAAAGAATATCAGTAATTAATGTCACTAATTCTGGATTGGCTCCATCAAATATTGAACACAAAATTTTATGCCCACTTATGGTATATTCGTCAATCCTAAATATTTATAACTCGCACCCACTCAATCACTTGCTTATATATATAAATTTTTACTTCATGTATATATAACCCATCAAATAAACCTCACTGCTCATTGCAATAAATTTTAAAAAGGAAAAATATCATAAATAATTATGTTTTAAAGTTTTATATCACAAATATCTAAAACTTTAAAGTTCTATCAAATATAACCACATCTCATATTTTTATATCAAAGATGGTCAGATCTCCTATTTTTATTTATTGGACAACTAATTTTTATATTTTAATATATTTGATTCATAAAATTTTATTTTATTGGCATAAACACCCTTAATTTAACTTCAAATTTTCTTAAGCATATTTTTTTTACAATCCATATAACGAGTTATGAGATCCATCAACTTAGTCCAACATTTAATACCTACCAGGATAAAATCTCATTTATAAGTGGGAATGAACTATAAATCTTTAATTTGGTTAACTACATTTAGAGAAATGAATTAACCCAATAGTTTGCACTTTGGCCTGGGTTGTTACAAATGGTATCAGAGTCTCTTGGCCCCATATTATATGGTGGGCTAAACTAGGGATGTTGGTTAGGGTGCCAGTCACCGGCAAAAAAAGTTGTGGGCTGGGGTTTCTAATAGACCAAATGTAAGAATTTTGGGAACGAAATTTTCTAAAGTGGGTGGATTATGAGATCGCTTAACTTAGTCTCACATCTAATACTTATTGGTATAAGATCATGTTTACAAGTAGGAATGAATTATAGATCTTTAACTTGGTTAACCACTTTTGAAGAAATGACTTAGCCCATTAGTTTACACTTTGAGCCGGGTCGTTACAAATGGTATCACAACCTCCTGGTTCCATGTTAGATAGTGGGCTAAATTAAAGACGTTGGTTAGGATGCCGGTTGCAAGCCAAAGAAGGTTGTGAGTTGGGGCTAGCAACGGGCCAAGTGTAGGAATTTTAGGAACGAAATTTTCTAAAGTGTGTGGATTGTGAGATCCTTAATTTAGTCCCACATCTAATACCTAGTGGGAAAAGATCATGTTTATAAGTGAGAATGAACTACAGATCTTTTTCGGACGTGAGATTGTCTGCCCTGCGAATTGCATCTTTTAATCCAGGTTTGAGGGTTTGGTAGGATCGAGGCTCCATTGCCACACAAAGAAATAGTGCGATACAAAATAACACGTAGAAAAATTTATGTACTCACAATCCATTAATTTTTAATTCTTTTCACAAATTATATTTTTTATTCCTTTACAAATTACAAATCTTATTAGAATTTTTGCTATTTTAACAAATCTTACTGGAATTTTTGTCATTTTAACTTTTGACCCATACATAACCTGTCCCTTGCAAAATAATGAGATTCGTACACACAACGCTTTGCTGAAGAATTTGGTTTAACCTCTATGACCCAAAATAAGGAAAATTTATCGCATCGAGTTTCACGGCATGGCCGGAGATAGCCTGACTTGGCCAGGTAAAGGTATGCAAATTCTTGACTCTCTATTTTTGCCCTACTCCAATTAACACTTTAGTTCCAAAATTTCGGCAATGACAACCTCTTCGCTCCGCAGGACTCTACCCAAATCCAAATAGCACTTCACAAGCTTCACCTTGAACATCACGACCGGCCCAGGGACAACCAGCGTTAGGTCAGAAAATAGCCACGAAATCTGCCTTTAGCTGCCGTCACAACTTCTCTTTTCTCCCTTCTCGGTTGTAGAAAAAAAGCAACTATCTTCCCGATAGCACGGCGGCGAATAGTGACTCTACACAACAAGTTCCACGTGTGGCTGACGACTTCTTACTCCAACAAGAACAGCAAGACGACCAACTCTAATGAGAGCATCGCTGGGAGGAAGCAGGAATCAGTTGGACGCTCAGATGGTGGTCAGCAAGCCTCCGATAGCAGCAGCTTTTTCTTCTTTTCCTATCAACATGCACCGGCAGTGCAACTTTCTCTTACCTTCAACTTCAGTGATGAGCGTGGTCCCAAAACGGCAAGATGATCAAGCTTCCCCTTTGTAGAAACATCAGCACTTCTCCCTCCGGTGCAAGTTCTCTCCTTGACAGCAGCTGTGTGAAACTCTAGTGGCGAGGCAAAGTTGATGGGGCAGCAGGCAACAAAACTCATATCAGCAAGGTAGCGACAATTCCTCTCCTCGAACAAGTTCACGGTGACAGGCCTGCATCTCCTTGGCCGTCTCTTCTCCTTTCCTTGGCGAAACAGTATGGCGGCCTTCCTTTGGCAAAAACACACCGATGGTAGGATCCTTCTTGATTTGGTTGCACCACCCCGGGGATTCTCTCCAAAGATAGGTGCGTAGCACAGTAGGCACAGCTCCAATGTTGCTCCTTCGAGGCAGCGGCAACAAGGCTCCGAGGGAGCACGACGGCAGACCTCCGAATCTCCTGGGCAGGTCCTCACGGCTTGGCCCTGGCAGCAGGACGCGGGTGTAGCACTTCTCCACGGCAAACAGCAGCAAGATTTTAGCAGCAATCTAACGAGCGATGAATGTGGCCAAAAGGTGGGACTTGGCAGCGAAAGTGGAGCTCTTCTGTTGCTCCTGTGCTTCTTTACGGTGCCAGCGATATGTTAGGACAGCACGTACGGCTCCAACTTCGGCAGCGGCAAGACAATAGTCTCCAAATGTTGCAACACGTCTCCTACGCCATGCAGCAGGGCAGCGGGCTTCTAGCCTTTGACAACACTCCGGTAAGGTGGTTCAGCAGATAGGTGACAGAAGCAAGACGGCTAGGGCAGACCTTGGGCATGGTGACGGTGATCAACAAGGCATCACCTCCTCTCCAAGGCAAGGCTTCCGGTGGTGTCAGGACAGCAACGTGGGGGATCCACGGTGAGGCTTGGCGAAGATAGCGAGGGGACACCAACAAGCAAAGAGGCTTGGCTTCGGCAACGGACAGCAATGGTGGTCCTGTGACGGGGAGAGTGGAGATGGCACTTTGGCAATAACGAACAGGGACTTCCCTCCTGAACATTCTTCTTCGGCAACGGACAACATCGGACTTCCCTCGGATGGCAAGGCTGCAATAGGACTTCTTGTAGGCCGCACTCCACTGCTCTCCAAGCCAGCGGGGCAATGGGACGTCAAGCAACGCCGAAGAAGAATGTCCCCTCTTATTTATGAGCCCCTGCAAAATAAAAAACAAAACCTCCCTTGGATTAAACCTGTTGTTGGAGCTCATCTTTTCATTCGGCAAGACAGCAATGACAGGCTCCGTCTTCGTGGCAAAGGCATCTTTTTCACATGGGAGCTCGTTCATTCTTTCTCTTCTTGCAGCAATAAACACCGCCTTTTTTTCTCTAAAAATTTCCCCCCACCCCCTTCATTAATAATTAGATTTGATTTTTTATAAACTTTGAGAGCCTTTCTTTCTATTTCGTTCTTACCGGTGTAGAATTATGACCAGATCAATTTTTCCACAAATTTCTTCCTCAGTTTTATAGCACAAAAAAATATTTTTTGACGAATTTGGAACAACAAAGATCTTTTCTTCAAAATCTCTCAGAACTTATCCACGTGAATGGATAAGTTTAAATCTATGTAAACAGATCATTAACTTAGTTAACCATTTTTAAAGAAATATCTTAACCTATTAATTTGCACTTTGGGATGGATCGTTTATAAATTGTATCAGATCTTCCTGGTTCCGTATTATATGGTGGGCTGGACTATGGACGTTGATTAAGCTGCCAGTTACGGGCCAAAGAAGGTCGTGAGATGGCACTAGCAACGGTCAAGTGTAGGAATTTTGAGGACGAAATTTCTTAATGTCGTGGGCATTGTGAGTTTTTCAACTTAGTCTTACATCTAATACACAGTAGGATAAGATCTTGTTTATAAGTAGAGATGGGCTATAGATTTTTAACTTGATTAACCACTTTTGAAAAAATGACTTAGCCCATTAATTTGCATTTTGTGCCAGGTCGTTACAAATAATATCAGAGCCTCCTGATTTTGTATTAGATAGTGGGCTAGATTACTGACGTTAGCTAAGCAACTGGTAACAGGCTAAAAAGGTCATGGGCTAGGGTTAGCAACAGGCCAAGTATATGAATTTCAGAGATGAAATTTTCTAAGGTATGTGGATTATGAAATCCCTCAACTTAGTATCATATTTAATACCTACTGGGCTAAAATCTTATTTGTAAGTGGGAATAGACTATAAATCTTTAGTTTGGTTAATCATTTTTGAAAAAATGACTTAGCCCATTAGTTTTCACTTTGGGCCTGGTCGTTACAAATTGTATCAGAGCCTCTTGGTTCCGTATTAAATAGTGGGTTGGACTATAAATATTGGCTAGGCTACCGGTCACGGGCTAAAAAAGGTCGTGGGCTGGGGTTACTAATAGACCAAGTATAAGAATTTTGGGGATAAAATTTCCTAAGTTGGGTGGATTAAGAGATCGCTCAACTTAGTCTCACATCTAATACTTATTGGTGTAAGATCATGTTTATAAGTAGGAATGAATTATAGATCTTTAACTTGATTAACCACTTTTGAAGAAATGACTTAGCCCATTAGTTTGCACTTTGAGCTGGGTCGTTACAAATGGTATCACAACCTCCTAGTTCCATGTTAGATAATAGGCTAAATTAGAGACGTTGGTTAGGCTGCCGGTCGCAAGCGAAAGAAGGTCGTGAGTTGGGGCTAGCAACGGGCCAAGTATTAGAATTTCGGTGATGAAATTTTCTAAGGTTGTGGGCATTGTGAAATCACTTAACTTAATCTCACATCTAATACTTACTGGAATAAGATCTTGTTTATAACTGGGAATGGACTATAAATTTTTAACTTAGTTAACCATTTTTGAAAAAATGACTTAGCCCATTAATTTGTACTTTGAGTTGGGTCATTTATAAATAGTATTAGAGCCTCCTAGTTTCGTGTTAGATGGTGGGTTGGACTAAAGACGTTGACGAAGCTATCAGCCATGGGCCAAAGAAGGTTGTGAACTGGGGCTAACAACGGCCTGAGTGTAGGAATTTTGGGGATAAAATTTTATAAGGTGGGTGGATTGTAAGATCCTTCAACTTAGTGTCATATTTAATACTTATTGGGGTAAGATCATATTTATAAGTGAGAATAGATTATAGATCTTTAACTTGGTTAACCACTTTTAAAGAAATAAGTTAGCCCGTTAGTTTACATTATGGGTCAGGTGTAAAACCCGTGATTCGAGTCAGGGTTTTACGTTACCGAACCAGTCGGTTCGATCGTTGGTTCGAGTCGAGTCGGTTTCATGAATCGCGTGCTGAGTCGAGACCAGCCGTGAGTTATGAGCGATGAGAGTCAGGTGTACCTGAATATATGATGATAACGTCGAGAAGATGGTGAGATACGAGTTATCTGAATATATGAAAGTATGCAGTATTTTTTTCTTTTTATATGTTTGATCGTAGAAATAGTTTTAGGGCCGAATGACGAATTAGGACGCGTTGGATTATATTCGGGTGGGTTATTAGTTATAGAGCATGTCATTTGGATGTTGTTGTGTTTGTTTTATTTTATGTGATTTTTCCATATTTTTCTAGATTTTTTTTAGAATTTATTACGAACTAGTTATTATTTTGACTCGAGTAGGAATCGAGTCAATACTTATTTACGAAAATGCCATCGCACGCACTTCTTCTTCCTCCCGACCTTTTCTCCCCCACATCCAAACCCTAGCCGCCGCCGCCGCCCCTGTTCGCGCGCTGCCGCCGCCACGGCCGACGCCGCCTGGCCGCCGATCAACGCCGCCCCGCCCCGTCGTGTCGTCGCCGTGCCGCCCCGACCAACCCCGGCCACCGTCGCGCCGCCACGACGCCGGAATCGCCCCACAAGCCGCGACGCTCCGCCCACTGATTTCGCCGCCGTCCGAGCCGCGCCGCCGCCGCTGTGACCCCGACGACCACCCCCTCGACGTCGCCGACGTTTCCCCCATCGTCCCGACCACCGTCGAGGCCGGCCGGAGCCTCGATCGGAGAACGCCGCCACCGCCGCCCATTTTCGACGCCGCCGTCGACGGCCATCGCCGCCTCGGCTACCCTGTTTGACACCACCATTGGACCGAGCTCGTCGAGCTGGTGCCGATAGACCCCCTGATTGCCCCGTCCCAAATCATCGCCGGAAAACCGTCGGAATCCGCCGGAAAACCGCCGACACTCGCCGGAAAACCGCCGGAACCGCCGGAAATTGGATTTGTGGGAAATTCGCCGGATCATCCGCCGAACGCACCCGGTCCAATCTGATCGGACTTCGGACGCCGCTAGGTGCCGAATTCGAGTTTCGAGCCACGAAACGGAAACCCTAGCCGTCGCCGATTTTCGACGACGCGAGGTATAATTTATTTTAATTTAATTATTTGAAAGTTTTGATTATTAGAATTGCATGCTAGGATTGGTGAATTGTGTGTTATAATAATATATATAAATGTAGATTTGATTAAGGATAAAAATATGAAATTTGTTTGATTGTGTGGTGTTAAAAATAGAAGTTATGAAACTAATTAGGGTTATTAAGTAATAATCATGATCTAATCAAACTAGCTTAAGTAGACTCGCTAGAATTGATATAGGTTGATGTGTGTTGATTGACGTGTGATTGTGTTGATTGTGTGTGTATGCTATAGGATATGTGATTCATCATGCGGGCGTTAGTTTTTAGCTTGATTGTGTAGGTACGGTGTAGGAGCTCGCCGCCTAGGCGCGTGGACCCGTTTGGAGCTTCTACCAGGTCCGTTTAGGACTCGTTCTCTGATTTACGCTACTCTCTTGTGTATTTGATTTATTATGTGCAGGACGAGTTAAGTGGCGTTTTATCGAATCCCACTTAACTCGGGCCATTTAGCCAACGATTTTCCGGATTAATAACCCTCGAGGATGAGATCCCTCGAGTTTGTTTTCGAACTTCAGATCCAGCTCACGTTGCCTTCGGGCCTATTGTATAAATCCCAACCCAGACCTATATATATGTATAGTTTTCGTGTTTTTGTGAGAGACTGAATGAGGGAAATCCGACTACCGTGCTACGCGAGCGGGCACGTGTGTGTCGACAGTGGGCTCTGGAATGGTGTGCGGGCCGTTTCATTCCCGAGGGATCCTGACAACTCCACCTTTGAGTTCCTCAAACCCGGAGAAGTGTGGAGGTTCACGGGTACTGCATTGCAGCGCATGTCTAGACTTGTGGTTTCAAAGGGTACTGAAGGCGACTGCCTGAGAGTACTCGGCCTTCGTGCTCAAGGCCAGGAGTAATATGGAAGGTGCAGAGGGCGGAAAGGAATGAGATTTGACGCGAGAAGCAATAGAGAAATGGCCGAGGCATGAGAATGTGAAAGATAGGGGGACGCTGTCGACCCGAGGGCGACGGCTCCCGTATGTGCCCTGATGAGAGTTCTTGAGGAAGTATATGGTTTTCATTCAACAGGAGAGTTTGCTCTCCTGTGCCAGATTGATATTAGTTATTTTCCGGGCCGGTAACACTCGTTACTGACGGTTTTTCTATATATATGTAGGTGAGGAATGCGAGCGATGAAAGCTGTCGGGACTGCGGAGGAGCAGCACGGAACCGCGCACACATGTACCTGCCGCGTGTAACGTATAATGACGGTGTGTTATTGCTACGTGAATGATAATTTTGATGTGTTTGTTTAGATAAATTGCTTGTTTTGAAATGAATGGATAAATGTGAATGAGTAGTGAGTTTGGAGTTCAGGCTCGGTTCAATTGAAACGAAGGAGATAATGATGAATGCTACGATAGATTATCATGTTTTATCGTATTTTCATAAAATAGTATATATTTTCTTTTGGTTTCTCATTTATTATTTTATCTTGTCTTTGCTTGCACGTCATGGCATGTATGTAGGACTCCGTTAGAACCCACGCATCCCATCCATGCATTTCATGTTTGCATCTCCATCTTAAAACGCCGAGAGTAGATCCTGGACGGCTTAACCGAACCCAGTAGATTAGCGAACGGTTCGGTCGCCGGTGACATTCCCGGGTCGGTTCGCGGGTGAGCCGAAACGGGGTGTTACAACCCAGGTCGTTACACGAGTGATATTTACATTTTTTAAAAAATTCTTCAAATTCAAAACATATTAGTTTGAACAAAAATTTTAATTTATAATAAAATATAATAAGTTCAAATTAAAATTTAAAACACCCAAATATATATTTTTTATTTTTTTTATTTTTGGAATTTTGATCTATTAAATTTCAAACAAAATTTATAATTTTACATTTTGAACTATAACTAAAAAACAATATAATTTTTAGAATCTATTCATCATTACCAATATTTTTTTATTTTGAAATATAAAATAAGCAAAGATTATAATTTGTATTTATTATCATTGTTCTTTTTGAATAAAAATGAGATTTTTATGGGTATTTTTTATATTGAATGAACAGTAATTAGATTTGGTCATGAAAGATTTAAAAATGGCAATATGTGATACAAGTTTAAAATTTTGGCTATTTTTTAAACAAAATTTTAAAATTTAGACATTTACGATCTTTTGCCATTAAAAAATATTGTTTGACTTGACCTGACTAACAAACACATCTAACTGTAGTGAGCACTGGCTAGTGCCGCCAACTAGTCCGAATAAACAAATTACTTGACCTTCCGAAAATATTCGAATTGGGTTTAACCATATAGAGTTTGGGTCTATGGATTCGGGTTTTATTTATACCCATTTCATATCGAGTTCATGTTCGAGTCTCAAAAGACCCGACCCTATAAGGATCCGAACCAGATAAGTTTTTAATTTTTTGTTTTTTATATAATATTGTATATATAATTTATCTTATAAAATATATCATATTTCATTATAAGTCAGAATAATTATCATAAAATATTTTATCTTTTTGTATATTTTCATATAAATATACATGATATATTAATTATTGGTTTGGATTTAATTCAGGTCTGGGTTTGTTAAATCGGGTCTTAATCATCGGGCTTAAGTTTAAAATTGAAGGAAGTATATACGAGCTCGAATCGGGCTCCGATCCGACCTATTCGTGACACTAGTGAGCACCCTGGGCTCAATCAAGTCCAACCCACCCAGAAATAGACGTTGAAATCCCAACGGCTAGTCCATCCAAATTTCAAAAAATTAAAACAACGAAGAAGAAGATCTTCGTCTTCTCCACCATCTCCTTTGATCTTCATTCTCCCATCTCTTCTTCACCATTACGATCATCTTCTTCTCCATCTTCTTCTATCCTCCATACAACCTCTGTCTTCTCCGATTTCTTGCGACCAAAAGCATCTTCGAATCTCAGAAAATGGTGCTCACACCCTCCTCCAAGACCTTCCTCCCGGCCACGACGCCGTGCAAGACGCCGCAGTCCAAGCACCGGATCAACCTAGGGTCCACCCACAGGCCCGCCCACCCGTCCCCGGGGCCGGCGGCCAACCCGCAGGCGGAGCACCCCGTCGAGGTCATCGGCCGGATCAGGGACCACCCCGACCGCCTCAGCAGGCCCGCCTCCGCCCTGCAGGTCTCCTCCGACGGCCGCAGCGTCCGGGTGCGGACGGACGTCGGGTACCGGGACTTCCGCCTGGACGGCGTCTCAATGTCGGAGGAGGAGGATCTTAGCGAGTTCTACAGGAGGTATGTGGGGTCGAGGATCGCTGGGGTGAAGTTGGGGGCGAAGTGCACCGTGATGATGTATGGTCCGACGGGGTCGGGGAAGAGCCATACGATGTTCGGGTGCGCGAGGGAGGCCGGGATTGTGTACAGGGCTTTGAAGGATATACTGGGTGGGGGGGACGAAGAGGGCGGGTGTGATGGCAATCTTGGGGTTGGGGTTGGATCTTTTGTGCATGTTACTGTTTTGGAGATTTACAATGAGGAAATTTACGATCTTCTTTCTAGCAATGGCGGCGGCGGTGGCGTAGGATGGGTGAAAGGGAATGCTCCCAAGGTATTTGAAGCAAATACTCAAATCTTGCTCTCAGAAATTGATGAACTGACCCTGAACAATTACTTAAAAGCTAATGCTTTATTGTTTACAAAAGAAAGATCATGATTTATTAAATAGATTTTGGGATTTGAAGAATTTGACGATTGCTTGTTTAATCATGAGATCTGATGTTGGGAGCTGTTTATAAGTAAAGTTGGGGTAGAAATGTTTTAATTGACCATCCTGTTGATCATATTGTTCTTTGATGGTAGTGTTGGAGTTTGAACAATATAGTTAGCCCTACATTTATTGTTGCGTCTTTGGGTTTAAGGTCAAGCTCGAAGTTATGGGTGGCAAGGCAAAAAATGCGACCTTTCTTTCAGGGAATGAGGCGGGTAAGATCTCAAGAGAAGTTGCCAAGGTAGAGAAGAAAAGAATTGTCAAGAGCACTTTCTGCAACGAAAGAAGCTCAAGAAGCCATTGCATGGTACACAACATTTTCTGTTTAGTTGTAAATGGTGACTCCAAATATACTAGAGCAACTAAGCTGCATTAAGAATCTACGTAGAGAACTAGCTGGTCCATCTTGTTTCTCCTATACATAGTGTAGACTATTTCCGGAATAAATAGCTTAAATTTTTTTAATGTTTGTCCTAGCAAGGTTTACTTCTGTAAAGGATGTTTCAGTTTTATGTGAGTTGCTGCAGATAATCTTGGAGGTGCCATCAGTTGGTGGGAGGTTGATGCTCGTTGATATGGCTGGTTCTGAAAATATTGACCAAGCAGGGCAAACTGGGTTTGAGGCAAAAATGCAGGTACATCGTTGACTAATTAATTGCGCTCATAGGTGGTGTGATATAGTATATGCCTTTTGTTAGTATTTTTTCCTCTTTGTACTGGGTGTGGAAGTAATTTAGATGCTTACATGATATTACTGTTGCAGACAGCAAAAATCAACCAAGGCAATATAGCGTTGAAAAGAGTAGTAGAGTCCATTGCAAATGGAGATTCTCATGTTCCATTCAGAGATAGCAAACTTACCATGCTTCTGCAGGTAAACATACTTTCTTATCTGGTTATCTTTCTGTCGTTTTAGTAATTTACAGCAATGTCTTTTAGGCGCAAGAAACTTGAGCTTATTGCGTAATACCTTGTAGGATTCGCTTTGAAGATAACAATTCGAAAATACTGATGATTTTGTGCGCAAGCCCTGATCCTAAGGAGATGCACAAGACCATATCCACGCTTGAATATGGGGCTAAAGCTAAGTGCATTGTCCGTGCATCTAATACTCCTGTCAAGAGTGCGGCTGAAGACTCTACATCTGCAGTCCTAGGCTCCAGAATTGCAGCCATGGACCAGTTTATCTTCAAACTTCAAATGGAAAATAAGTCGAAGGAGAAGGAACGCGATGAGGCCCACAAAGAGGTTCTAAGGAAAGAAAAGGAGGTTGCAGAATTGAAAGCTAGACTTGAAGAATTTGAAGCAACGGCACAAATGGCAAGGGAAGAAGAGATAAACTTGAAAGTTGACGAGAGGACACATATGATGAAGGTCGAGTTGGAGAAGAGAATGGAGGAGTGCCAGAAACTTGCAAACAGCTTTGTTGACACAGAAAGGAGGTGGATGGAGGAAAAAATTTTACAACAGCAGGAAGCGATAGAGTGTCTTGGAAGGAGACTACAAGAAATCGAATCTGATTTGTCCAATGTGAAGGAGGACAATGAGAAAGATGTTGTTGGAAGCAACTTCATGAGAAAATTATCAGAAATTTGTGCTGATGGTGATCAAGGAATGGAGAAATCAATGGATTTGGATATGGATGACCGACCTTCTATTAATGTTCAAGAGGCGAAAAAACTGACTGAGAACATTTCTGAATTTGAGAAATTCCAGAATGACATGAATCAAATTGATGAGGCCAAAGGTGATGAAATGTTTGGGATGAATTATCCTGAAAGGGTATGCTTGAGTACTGTTTTTGAGGCAGATGAAGAAGGTGAAGAGGCAGAGGAAGAAGAGGTGGAGAAAACAGTAGTGCAAGAAATTCCAATAAGAAAAGAAAACTCTTTCGTACAAGCTGATTGTGTAGGGGCTTTGAATGAATCAGATCTTCTCACAGGCAAAGCAAGGTGCAGAAGTCCACTACTTGACAAGGGAAAAGATTATGCCTCCTCCAGGAGTACAAGAATTAAGAACATATTCATGCTTTGTGGAAACCATAGAGAGTTGGCTCACCATGTTAGAACACCAATTCCTGATGATAGAAACGTTGAAGCTGTTCTTGACGTTTCCACTCCTACAGAAGTTGATAACAGTCTAGCTACAAAGGCGACCTTCAAGAAAGTCTTACCATTCCAAATCACAGAAGACAAGGAACTGGAACTTCCTGTCGTTGATGAGCTGAAAAAAGAGCCTTTTGGGAAGTTAATTAAAGAAAGCAAGGAAAATATTACACTAGAGAGTGAAAGTATGCAAGGATTTGTTGAGGTGTATGTGAGGTGGGAAGCGGCTAAAGAACTAGGAGGGAAGTTCATCACCAAGTTGGAGGTGAGCGAGAGCTCAAATATAGCAGACTTGAGAGCAAAAATTGAAGCATATCTTGGTGAAGAAAACAAGAACCAAGCTTTTAGTTTCCTTATGCTGGGTGGGGTGAGTTTGATTGCGTCACACTTTCATCCATATCTCTCAAAGCTTTTTTATTTCAATTCTACATGTTGGTATGTGTCAGACTCTGCAGGGCTTCATTTTATGTTTTTAATACAAATGGCAATTACTTCTTGTCACAGGATCCGACAGGTGCTCCTCTAGCCATAGACAAGGAAATGGCCACTCCAGTGAGCAAACTACCCATTTACAATAACCAGCGACATGCCCATCTTGCAAGCCTTCGTCCAATCAAGAAGATGATTAAGAAGCCAGATCACATGCCGTTCAGCCCATTGGAAAACAAGCCGGTGGTGAAGCAAGATGAGTTCTTCTCACCGAAAAAGAAGATGATTAAGAAGCCAGATCATATGCCATTCAGCCCATTGGAAAACAAGCCGGTGGTGAAGCAGGATCTTGTCACCTAAAAAGGGCGACTGCCTCAGCCCTTTGCCATCAAATCCACCTTTTGTGATACGAGTTTAGTTTCTCGGTCAGCTTAAAAGCTTCATGTACACCCTGCATGCAGATATTACTATCCGCAAAATTGTTGAAATGAAGTAGTTGCTCTCTTCAATAATCTATGTGGACTGGACTTATTGTAGCATGTCAATGTTTTGCAAGCTCTATAAACATTGGGTTGTTCTTTATGTTTTACATGTATTGGATATAAACATTGATCCTGTGATTGCCTTTTAAGTCATGAGATTGATGGGCAAGAGTTCAAGGGAAAGCGTGATGATCAAAAACACAAGTTTTTGTTGCATTTAAGGTTAGTGAATGCACCATGTCAATGTTTTTGTCAGCTCTATAAACATTGGGTTGTTATTTATATTTTACATGTATTGGATATAAACATTGTGTAAAAGCTATGACCCGAGTCAAAATTTTATATTTATAAACCAGGCGGTTCAACCTTTAATTTGAGACGAATCAATTTTATGACCCACGTACTGAGTCGAGGCTAGCCGTGCGTTATAAACGATGAGGGTTAAGTGTACTCTAGTATATGATGATAACTTCAAAAAAATAATGAGAAACAAATTATTAGACTATATGACAATATGCAGTTATTTTTTTATATATTTGATTATAAAATTATTTTTAGGCTAAATAATGCATTAGGATACACTATATAGTAGTTTGGGTGGGTTATTAGCCATAGAACATGTCATTTTATATTATGGAGTGTATTATATTTTATGGGATTTTTTATATTTTTTTAGATTTTTTTAAATTTATTAGAAGTTGGTTATTATTTTTAACTCGAGTCGAAGTCTAGTCAACTTTTATTTACGAGAGTGCCACCCAAAACCCTCATCCTGACTTTTTCTTCCTCTCCACCGATCGCTGATCGACACTGATGAAGCTATCGGAGCTTCGACGAGCCGCCCCATAGCCTTCCCGACCGCCCCCTGGCCTCCACGATGCACGGGAGACATGCAATTGAGCTGCACTTCCCTTGCCGTTTTGCCACCAACCACATCACTTCGTCGCCATCGTGCCACCGTTGCCGCCCCCTTCGTCCCCTAGAACTTATGCCCTACATTGAGCGCCACCACAGAGGCCAGCTAAGGGCCGATCGGACAAGCCAACCAACCTCGGCCAACTCACAACCACCATCAACTGAATGGCAACTGAAAATCAGCTGAAAATCGTTAAAAACTGCTGAAAATCTGGATTTGCTGGAATTTGTCGAAAATTGCCAGATTTTTCCAAAGCTCGTTTAGCCAAACCCAATCAAACTTCGGATGCCACCAGGTGCTGAATTCGAGCCCCGAACCCTGCGACAAATCCTAGTCGTCACTGATTGCTGACAACACGAGGTATAATTTACTTCAACCTAATTATTTAAAATTAATAATTATTAGCACAACACGCTAAGATTTGATTAATTGACATAATAAATTATTTTGATTGTAAATAAAATGAATTTTTATGATTTGAATTGTATTGAAATAATTGTCAATGACCTAATTAGGTAAATTAAGTATAAGTTTCTAATTCATTACACTGTAATTTAGTTAATCATGATGTGATGAGTGTTTTGATATGAGTGTAATATAGGATGTATGAATGCATCATAGTGGACATTAGTTTTTAGTTTTAATGTGTAAGTACGGAGTAGGAGCTCGCCGCCTATGCATGTGGACACGATTGAAGCTTCTTGTTTAGGATTCGCTTCTAGTTTGACTCCTTTACTCTATCATGATTTGTTTTAAGAGGTAAGCGGATGTATTGAATGGTAGATTTATCATATCCCACTCCACATATGTTATTTAGTCATACGAATTTTTGGATTAATAACCTTCGAGGATAAGATCCCTTGAGTTTGGTTTTGAAAACTCAAATTCAGATCATGATGCCTTCGGGCCTACGGTATTAAAATCCCTACCCAGACTTATCTACATATAGTTTTCTCAGGTTTTTCAGTGAGATGTAAGACAAAGGAAAGTTGACTCGCATGTGCCGCGAGTGGGCACATGTCAGTCAAAGCAGGCTATGAATTGGTAAGAGTGTCGTTCCATTCCCGAGGGATCTTGATAACTCCACATTTGAGTTCCTTAAACCCAAAGAAGTGTGAAGGATTATGAGTATTGCAATGCTGCGCATGTCTAGACTTGTGAATTCAAAGGTACTCAGCCTCTGTACCCAGGTCAGGAGTAATATAGAGGATGTAGAAGGCTTTAACATAATTGATTTTCCCACACAAGGGATAGTTTGAAATTTTGTCTAGGCATTTGACGAGTCAGAGTGAGATGCTATCGAGCCAAGGCCGATGGCTCATGATTAATGCCTTTATGAGAGTTTATAATGCAAAAGTATGTGAATGATTTCATTTAATAGAAGAGCCGGCTCTCCTGTACTAGTTTGATTATTAGTTATTTCTTGATCAGTAACACTCATTACTAACATTTTTGTATTATATATGTAGGTGAGAATCTAGATGACTGAGCAATGTCAAGACTGCGAAGGAGTAACAATGCAACTTGTACGAATGAACCAGCCGAGACTAAGTGAGAACGTGATGTAATGAATTGTTATGAATGGTGGTAGATGAATGTCTTAATGTCTTATTATATGAAATGATCTATGTGTGATATTATTATGATCAGAACTGAACAAAAGCTAATGTGGTCGAGACTTGATTCAAGATGATGGAAATATTGATAATGGAAATGTTGCGAGGAAAATATCATGTTTTTGCTATATTTTCCATTGTTATTGTTTTATATATATATATATATATGAGGAGGGGGAGGCTGTACTGCAGCACAGCCATCTTGGCTGTGCTGCAGTGTTCAGCCGTTGGATTTCATCCAACGGCTGGACATTCCCCCCTCACCCTTCCAAAAAAAAAAAATTTGTTTGTCGCGCTGCTCCCGCCCCGCCGCCGCCGCGCCGCTCCGACCAGTGATGTCACCGCCTTGCCACCGTCGTCAAGTCTGGAGTCCTCCACGTCCCGGCCGACCCCCCCATGCCGCGCCACTCGTTCTGCCCACCTTGGGTCACCCGGGAAGGAATCAAGAAGGGAGGGGCGTCGTTGGCCGGTGGCATCGTTGGCCGGCGGCATCGTTGGCCGGCAGTGGGCGGCGGCCGGCGGCCAGCGATCGGTTGGCTTGGTGGAAAAACAGGGTCGCCGGCGAAACAGGGGAGGGAAGAGGAAAAGGCAGGGGTAGTTTCGTAATAAAAATTTGACTTGGTCCCCACTCGAGTCAATATTACGAAATATATCCTAAAAAATATGAAAATAAAATAAAACACCATAAAATATAACAATCCATTATAATTTAATTATTTTATTTTATGATATTTTTCTGTATTTTTTTATATTTTTTTGGGATTTATTTCGTAATATTAACACATAGTTAGGACCGAGTCATGTTTTTATTACCAAACTACCCCTCTCAAAAAATATGAAAAAATAGAATTAAAAACCATAAAATAAAATAATCTATTAGAATTAGATTATTTTATTTTAGGGTATTTTCCTATACTTTTTTTAAATTTTTTAGGATTTATGTGGTAATATTAACTCGAGTCGGGACCGAGTCAAGTTTTTATTTTAAAATATGAAAAAAATAGGGTAACATACTATAAAATAAAATAATCCATTATAATTCAAATATTTTTATAAGTCGGGACTTGAGTCGGTATTTATTTAAAATTAATTTTGTAATAAAAACTTGATTTAGTTCTCTTAAGGACCGAATCTCGACTTGATTCGATCTCGACCTAAGTCAATAGTATGAAATATTTTTTTAAAAAAATTAATTTCCTAATATTATATCGAGTCAAAGTTTTTATTAATAAATTAATTTATTTTAAAAAAATTTATTTCATACTATTGACTCGAGTCGAGATTAAATAAAGTTTTTATTACAAAATTACTTTATTTTTTTAAAAAAATTATTTTATATTATTGACTCGAGCCAGGACCGAGTCAAATTTTTATTAAGAAATTATTTTTATATTTTTTAAAATTTTATTTCATAATATTGACTAGAATAGGGAACGAGTCAAGTTTTATTATAAAATTATTTTATTTTATTTTTTAAATTAATTTCGTAATATTAACTCGAGACGGGAGAGTCAAAAGCAAGTCAAGTTTTTATTACAAAATTACCATCACCAACATCCCCTGCGCGAGATCGAGTCAATTATTTTATTTTATTTTTTAATTTAATTTTGTAATATTAACGTGGGGAGAGAGTTAAGTTTTTATTTCAAAATTATTTTATTTTATTTTTTAATTTTATTTTGTAATATTGATTCGAGTCGGGAATGAGTCAAGTTTTTATCTTATAGTATTTTATTTTTAAATTTTTTTAAAATTTATTTCTTAATATTTAATCGAGTCAGGAGCGAGTCAAGTTTTTATTATGAATATTATTTTTAAATTTTATTTCATAATATTGACCCGAGTAGGGAGCGAGTTAAGTTTTTATTACAAAATTATTTTATTTTATTTTTAAAATTAATTTCTTAATATTGACTCAAGTTGGGAGCAAGTCAAGTTTTTATTAAGTTTTTTATTTTTTTAAATTTATTTTGTAACTAAAACTTGACTCGATCTCGCGCGGGAACGAGTCAAGTTTTTATTTTATGGTATTATATTTTTTTAAAAAATTAACAATCAATTTTATAGTATTGACTCAAGCCAGAGCGAGTCAAATTTTTATTTTATAGGATTTTATTTTTTAAAATTATTTTTAATATTTATTTTGTAATATTGACTCGGGACCGAGTCAAATTTTTATTACGAATTTGCCATCCCCCTTCCACCCCGCCCTCCTCCACCCGCCCCTATTTTTTCGCGCCACCGTCGGCGGTGCTGTTGGTGACGCCGGCGTGGGGTTGGGGCGAAACGGGCGGAGAGGGGGAGGGAAACGGGGCAGCAGGGGAGATGGCGCGGGGTGGGGCGAAACTGGGGGGAGAGAGTTGAAACAGGGCAGGGGGGAGGGGAAGCTCCGCTGGGGGGGGGTGGGGTGGGTGAAGTGCGGCCTTGGCGGCGCGGTCGGATGGGCACTCGACGGCGGCAACGGGGCGGGGGCGGGGCGGTGGGAAGGGGGGAAACAGGGGAGGGGGGCAAAGGCGGCCGGTGGGGGGGGGGGAACAGGGTGGGCGGGGCGGGGCCGGGGCTACGGGGGACGGCGACGCCCGGGGGGGGGGGTGATGGACGGGGGTGCGACGGCGAGGCGCGGGGGGATGGCGATGCCTGCCGAGGGGGGCGGAATCCGGTGGGGGGGGGGAGGGCGGCGGGCGGGCAGGCGGGGGTGCGGCGCGGGCGGGGTAGCGGCGGCTGCCAGGTCGGCGGTGGCGGGCGGGAAGAAGTGGGAAAGGGAGGCGTTTTGCTTTGGGGGCATAGAAGGATGGGGGAGAGTGCTTGGGTTTTTTCAGCCATTGGATTCAATCCAACGGCTGAAAAAAATTGAGCACAGCCAAGATGGCTGTGCTCAATTACAGCAATCCTTTCTCCTATATATATATATATATATATATATATATTAATTTGTTGTTGGCAGGATAACCTCAATTGCACTTTTAGGGAAGACTCTGTCTGTTTTGTTTTAAAAATCATTAATTTTTTTTGAACTTTTAATGAGTTTGTGTTGTTTTAAATATGGTTGGCATATCATGGCATATATCTAGAACCACGATAGAGCTTAAGCATCTCATCCATGCATTGAATGTTTGCATCATTATCTTGAGACACTGAAGTTAAATCCTAGTTGGCTTAACCAAATTAAGTAGATTAACGAACAGTTTGGTCGTTGGTAGCATTTAAGATTCGGTTCGCAGGTAAACTGAATTGGATGTTACACATTGATCTTGTGATTGCCTCTAAAGTTAGGATCATGATAGGTAAGAGTTCAAAGGAAAGCTTGATGATCAAAAACACAAGTTTTTGTTGCATTAGAGGTTTGTGAATGTATCATATTGTTCTTGTATTGTGTTGAACTCGAATGTCAGTGGCCATTCAAGGCTGCCTTTGTTTCTTTTCAATGCCAACTTTTCAATCTATCTTTTGTCAACCCCATCATCAAGCTTACCATTCCCACTACTATGTCTTCGAGTTTTAGTCAAATTTTTGAAGTATTAAAAAAGCAATAGCCTAAGCACATCTACTTTTACTAAGAAGAGGAAATTTATAGGCATGTGATTGAAAATAGAAGATTTAACCAAGCAAAATACAATAAAAGATAAATAAATAAATTATTATAGCATTTGTTTAATTATGATCTATCTTTTAGTCCAAGTCAATCAAAATTTATATCTAATATATTAAATTATTATAGTATATTTTATTATTCAACGACAATTTATCCATAATATCAATCTTGCACAGTGCAATATCTTTCCTAGTTGATATAACATAAGAAATTCAACCAGCGTAACTGAGTCAGTAAACTTATTTGCCACCATATGAGACTTAGCTTAATGTGATTAATTTAAGGGTACATATTATTAAATTGATTTTACTTTATTGAGCTATTAAAAAAGATGATTACTCAATGCAATTTTTAATCTGAATTCATAGACTTGCCCAAGTTGCTATAATTGCAATTTTAACTTAGGCTTGCCTTTAGAATTAAAAAGTAAGAGATAGTATGGTTAGTATGTTAAAGATCCGTTTAATTAGTATAAAATAAACGTAATTGATATCAAAATTTTAAATGATCAACCACATCTAAAAAATTAATGGTTGTTAGTCCAGTTCACAAAGTTCACATATAAAAAATGTTCACACTTTAGCATTTTTGCCTATATATATATATATATATATATATATATATATATATAATATTTTTATCAAAAAATAATACATGATTATCATCTAGTGGGTCACCAGTATCTTTTTTATATACAAGAAAGTTTTCTCCATTTTCTTATCTCTTAAGAGAAGAAAAAAATAAAAACTAATTATATATTGAAGAGTACATGGGTAAACTAGGTAAAAATAATCATAATTATTTTATGCTCCCACTTAGATGTAACTATATTTAATTTTGACACAAAATAATTTATTTAATATTTTATTTTATATATATAATACATTAAATGTATCTACTTTTAATAAAACAGACTATTTTAAAATTTTTATAACATTTACGTTACTTTCATATCAATCAAACTGCAGACCCTTAAGAAAAAATGGCTACCCTTTATTAATTAAATATTATCTACCAAAATTCAATCTTCGAAGTTTTTTTGTTCAAAGTAATTTGACCTTCAATGTTGTCAAACTCAATTTGGCCAAAAGCCAAGCTAGCTTGGAGTTGAATTGCCAAAAGCTCGGGATTGGGCAAACCGGCTCGGAGTTGAGATCGGACTTGACGAGCCGAGCTTGAGATGATCTATAGGTTGGCTAAATTTTGTTAAAATTATTTAAGTTACATGCGTTATCATTTATAATAAATTCTAAAGGTTTGCCATTGTCAAAAAAATATGAGAATGAATTTATTGTAGTAAATGATGTACTAAACTCGCTCTAACAATTTTGTTATTGATTTAAATCACCATATTTAATGAAATTTTACCACTTGTTACGGTTAGTTTCTTCAATATGGGTTATGACAAGTCGAATCCCAAAAAAATGGTATTGTGGTTGTAAGTAAAAAGTTTTGAAATGATATAAATACACAAAATCTTTGTTGTTATTGTAAAATTTTAATATTTTTATGAACAAATTAACATTCTTTTCAACGACTCCCCTGGTCCCGTGAGTTTGGTTAGGGCTCGGGCTTGGTCTTGTTCTTGGTCTATGGCTTCACTCGGCTCAACTCGCTCCCACCAATTACACAACCCCACCTGATTAGAACAAGGATGAGTCTTTGGAATGACGGAAGTTCATAATTTTAAGTAAATATCTACCGTAAGTTTGTATCTAATATATTATAGATCGCTTTTAGTATTAAATTTTTTATATGAGATTTTCACAAAATTTAATTTTTATTGAAAATTTTGGTATTTTAATTGATATTTAATAAAATATTAGTGATAAAATATATCTGTAACTTATGATAAAATTTTTTATTTATGATTTTAAAATATGATTTAACTCAATTCAACAAGAGTTAAACCAAAAATACCACCTACCACCTAGCCATGGACTCACGGGTACAATATTTGATGAATCTATGAAAATTAGCATGGTATCATCCAACAATCGATTGTTTCCTCTCATATATCTTAATATATGCACAGTCCAACATGTGGAAATAGTCCAAATCAACAGTCCTGCGTAGCTTGAAAATAAAATGGAGGTCGTTCATTTAAAAGTGCTCTACTACATGAGTATAGGTAGATATTACATTTATATATAGTCAGCAGTCGCCAAAAGAGGCCAATCTTCACTGTTCTCTATTCTGACCAGAAATTGGTAGGCGCCTCGTGCCTTAAACCTTAAACTAATATTACATATAATATTAGTGTAAACGAAAACAAGTGTACCAGTGAGGAAAGCTCCAAGCGTTTTCTCCAACTGTTGGTTGATCAGAGAAGACATGCTACTCAGTGTTCAAAGCTATCGTATAATGTGCCCAAAGTTGCTTGTGTATATATATACCACTCCTTCCTTCCACTCTCATCAACCCTTCTTCTCTTTTCCAATATTCTTTCTAGGTAATCTTCACCTCTTTGCATACTCAAGTGCTTTAGCAGCTTAGAAGTTGTTGCAAGGTCTATCAAAATGGATCAGTTGATCAAGTGCGAGGCCAACTACGTCCCTCTTACGCCGGTCACCTTCTTGGAGAGAGCTGCATCCGTGTATTCGGATCGGAAGTCGGTCATCTATGGCCGGACTCACTTCACCTGGAGCCAGACATACGAGCGTGCCCGCCGCCTAGCCTCCGCCCTCACGTCGCTCGGTGTGGCGAAGAACGACGTCGTCTCCGTGTTGGCGCCCAATGTGCCGGCCATGTACGAGATGCACTTCGCGGTGCCCATGGCCGGGGCGGTGCTCAACACCATCAACACCAGGTTGGATGCTAAGAATGTGGCCGCCATTTTGACTCACTCCGAGGCCAAGATCTTGTTTGTGGACTACGAGTATGTGCCGCTGGCCAAAGAGGCCTTCAAGCTAATGGTCACGGACGCGGTCGAGTCTCTTGCCGGAAATCCAATGTTACCACTGGTTGTGGTCATCGACGATCTCAACGCGCCAACCGGTGTCCGCCTCGGAAGACTAGAGTACGAGGAGCTTCTCCGAAGAGGGGATCCGAGAGATTGTCCGGTTCCGGTGATGGACGAGTGTGATCCAATTGCACTAAACTACACGTCCGGGACTACATCCGCACCAAAAGGAGTAGTCTATAGCCACCGTGGGGCCTATCTGAGCACACTGAGCCTTTTGTTACAGTGGGAGGTTGGGTCGCAGCCAATTTATCTATGGTCACTGCCTATGTTCCACTGTAATGGTTGGACCTTCACTTGGGGCATGGCTGCGAGGGGTGGCACCAACGTCTGCATCCGAGCACCCACCGCTTGCGAGATGTACCGAGCCATTGCCGACCATGGTGTGACTCACATGTGCGGTGTGCCGGTCCTCTTCACCATGCTCCTCAATGCACACCCGTCTGAACGACGTCCGATTGTCAGACCTGTACAAATGCTCACCGGTGGTGCACCACCCCCAGCAGCCCTGCTCGAGAAGATCGAACGGCTCGGATTCCATATCACTCACGCCTACGGCATGACCGAGGCCACTGGCCCGGCGTTGGTGTGCGAATGGCAGTCGGATTGGGACAAGCTCCCGATGGACAAACAGGCCCAGCTGAAGGCCCGACAAGGAATTAGCGTGCTCACACTCGCGGGCGCGGACGTGAAAGATCCGGACACGCTGAAGAGCGTGGCGAGGGACGGCAAGACCATGGGGGAGATCATGCTCAAGGGCAGCAGCTTGATGAAGGGCTACTTCAAGAACCAGGCCGCCACGTCCGCCACCTTCGCCGGAGGTTGGATGCGGACTGGTGATGTGGGCGTCGTCCATCCGGACGGGTATGTAGAGATCAAGGACAGGTCCAAGGACGTGATCATTTCGGGCGGGGAGAACATCAGCAGCGTGGAGGTGGAGGCAGTGTTGTACGGTCATCCGGCGGTTTCGGAGGCGGCGGTGGTGGCGATGCCGCACCCTCACTGGGGGGAGACGCCATGCGCCTTTGTGGTGGTGAGTAAGGACAGGCAAGGGGAGGTGAAGGAGGAGGACATAATAAGGTATTGCAGGGAGAACATGCCGCACTACATGGCGCCGAGGAGGGTGGTGTTGAAGGAGGAGCTGCCCAAGACGTCGACGGGGAAGGTGCAGAAATACGAGCTTAGGGAGTGGGCCAAGAAGTTGTCGTGCCCAGCAGGTACCGCTACTACGTCTGCTCAGAAGAAGGGGATCAGAGGGAAGAGCCAGAGATCATCACAAGTAGTTGTGCATGAAACACAAGTCTCACCATTCCTGGCTAAATCTCGCCTTTGACTTATAACTCTACACGATGCAAAGCGATTCATGTACATTGTATTCGTTTATTTACAATTTTGATGCCAAATGCGATTTATTGGTTAATCTCTTGGTCACCAACAACAACTACAGGCAACAGCTACGGTAAACCTACTTGTGCTGGGATTCTTAGCCCGACTAAAAAACTTTGGCTTCCAGTCCTCGGTCACAGCATATCACTCGTCTAGCAGGTGCTCCTTTCGGTACTCCCGAGTCTGCACTCTTGGCATGCTCGATCGTTAATCCCTACCACGGTTGAGAGATCCTATAAACTGCTGCCGCCTCTCAAACATAGTAGCTCGATAAACCCCCTAGGCATGCTCAGTAGCACTCTTTCTATTTGGTAAGTTGCCCTACATTCTTGACAACCTCTTAGCATCAATATTTGGTTATCCTTACATCTATAACACACGTTATCAAGTGTAAGTTATTTTCACTATTAGGATAGTATTAACTATCCCTTCCAGGACTGGACTGGAGATATCTAGGTATAATATACAAACCCTAAGTATTCAGCCAGCCCATTTGTAAGCATGACCCAGCTCCACTTATAAACATGATCTTTTCCAAGTAGGTATTAGATATGGGACTAAGTTGAAGTGATCTCACAATTATAGTGCAATGATCGACATTAATACTAATATTTATCGACAAGAGATGTCGAAGTAACGAGAGTAATGTATAGAAAAATACACGGTAATCTTCCATCGGTAAATCAACAAAGTTACAAAACCAATGTCTCGCTAGGACAATGACTCTTCCAAATCCGGGTTAATTAGAACAAGTCATTCGTACAAAGTACTCTTTGTTCTTCCAAACCTGGATTAGAACAAGCTTAAGTCATTTTTACAATATTAATCTCTGAAAAACAACTAGATCACGAAAGGCAGCTCAAAACGAAAATATCAATCTTCAACTAATCCCATGATTATCTGGGTGGAGTACTGCAACCTAAGAGACTCGGTTCGTCCCTTAAACGTCCCCTTCAAGTTTCAACTCGTGGCTCGTACTATATTCAACTAAAGCGGGCCGAGCCTATTCAAAACTTGACACAAATATCATATGGCGTGACTTGTTCTTTGAGCTCATTTCTAGTACTGGACTCAAGTACTCCAAGAATAGTAATTGAACCATTTTCATTGGCTAAATTTTTTAAAATCAAAAAGTACATTGCTAGTCATGAAATCAACGCAAGCACATATAAGATCATCTTACTAAACTAATGAGCAAAAATTAGATTTGTATAATTATCCCATTTGAACTTTCTCTATAATTTTTTTATTGATTTGGATCATAGTTCAAAAAGTCGAAATTCGGATTCCATTCGGCATGCTACTGAGCAAGTTGACATGGACTCATTTATATTAAATTGTTAATTACTTAAATATAAAATTATATGAAATTAGTATATATCATTCTCTTGATACTTAAAATTAATAAATACAAAACTTACAATAATTAAAAATATTGATTTAACTATTTTAAAAGAAAATTAATATATTTTAATAATTTTTATAACATAATTTTGGGAATTAAATATTAAATCATTCAGTATAAAATTATTTATGGAATTGACTTGGTAAGTTATAGAGTCGAATTAATTAGAAGAGATTTTAGAGTCAAAAATAAAATTTTAAATTATGACTTTGATTAAAGCGTAATTTGAACCAGATTTGACTAAAGAACTTCAACTATTACGGACACGATGCAAAGTTCTTTGGTCAAACAAAGACACATGAGGTACGTTCGTACTACGTGCCCACTTTAATAAATGATGAGGTGGAGTGTAGCCTACCTACCCACTTTAATAAACGGTGGTAGGGATGCTCGGTCGAATTTGCCCACCACGATGGAATAATCCATTTATTCGTACCTTTCGCGGAACATGACGGGCGTTGATTTTTAAGTAGAAGCTCTTTGCATCCATCCAACTTATTTATCACAACTGATCTGACATATAATATACATATCCATTCTCTATTTAGTCCGCAGTCTCCAATGGCCGCCAATCTTCACCATTTTTTTCTGACCATTTAATTTGGTGGGTGCTTGTCGTTGTGAAACTCTATAGTTTACACAATAAAACAACTATCGATCATGATCAGTCATTAGAACTCGCTACTCAATATCTTGAGGTTATCCTTAAAGCCGATAAAACATTGTTGGTCGATAAACCCCTCTAGGCATGCTTGGTAGCACTCCTTCTATTTGGTGAGTTGCTCTACATTCTCAAAAATTGCTTAGCGACAATATTCGGTCATCCTTACATCTATAACACATGTTAACAAGCGTAAGTTGTTTCCACTATTAAGATAATATTGACTACCCCTTCATGGACTAGAAACAGCATACAAACCCTAAGTATTCGGGTAACTCATAAACTAAAGTCGTCACAACATTCATGTATATCAACCTATGTTAACAGTAACTTTTTGTTGTGCTAACATAAACGTCAGTTTGTTCTTTTAAAGAAAAAACCTCTTGGAGTGATAGAATATGCATAGAAAATCCAAATATAGCTGTCAAAGGATATCTACTATATAACCACAACACATAAATTGGGTTCGTCAATACTATTAAGGTCACATTGAACTTATATAGTGTTAGAAAGAAATTTTTGATCCTATATAAATCAAACACAAGTCAAGCATAAATATTCGTTCGGCTCAAAAACATAGCGAGCCAAACACGAGATAAACCTAAACACAATGAATTTTAGATGAGCTCAGCTCATTAAAGCTCATAAGGTTTTCAAATAAACTCAAACATGCTTGTCAAAAATAACGTCAAATTCAAAAACAACTATGTAAGGCTTCTTGGCTCATTTACACATGTAATCCAACTTATTTATCACAAGTGATCTAACATATAATACACATGTTCATTCACTATTTAGTCCACAGTCTCCAAAGGCCGCCAATCTTCACCATTTTTTCTGAACATTTAATTTGGTGGGCGCTTGTCGTTGTGAAACTCTATAGTTTACACAATAACAATAAAAATATAAACTTAAAATAATATACAAGTTGTCAAATAATTCATTACAAATATTCTATAACTATAATCTATGACCATGAGTAGCGAAAGCTCTGAGCATCTTCTTATGCGCGGAGCTCAGTTAATATTACAATGCATCCCTCGTGTTCAAAACTATTGGCCATATGCCAATGACGTGCACATATTCGCTTGTGTATATATATACACCCACTTCGGCCTTCCATTGCATTCTCAAGCTAACCATTCCTCTTAGTGGTCTCTGCTACATCCTCCTCTCTTCTGCAAACTTCTCAGTTCACTTTCAACCTAATAATCTTTGTCTCTTTGCTTACTCATATACTCAAGTTTAGCAGCTTAGAAGTTATTAGAGAAGGTATATAATTAATGGATCAGTTGATCAAGTGCGAGGCCAACTACGCCCCTCTTACGCCTGTCACCTTCTTGGAGAGAGCTGCTGCCGTGTATTCTGATCGGAAGTCGGTCATCTATGGCCGGACTCACTTCACCTGGAGCCAGACATACGAGCGTGCCCGCCGTCTAGCCTCTGCCCTCAGGTCGCTCGGTGTGGCGAAGAACAACATCGTCTCCGTGTTGGCGCCCAATGTGCCGGCCATGTACGAGATGCACTTCGCGGTGCCCATGGCCGGGGCGGTGCTCAACACCATCAACACCAGGTTGGATGCTAAGAATGTGGCCGCCATTTTGACTCACTCCGAGGCTAAGATCTTGTTCGTGGACTACGAGTATGTGCCGCTGGCCAAAGAGGCCTTCAAGCTAATGGTCACGGACGCGGTCGAGTCTCTTGCCGGAAATCCGATGTTACCATTGGTTGTGGTCATCGACGATCTCAACGCGCCAACCGGTGTCCGGCTGGGAAGACTAGAGTACGAGGAGCTTCTCCGAAGAGGGGATCCGAGAGATTGTCCGGTTCCGGTGATGGACGAGTGTGATCCAATTGCACTAAACTACACGTCCGGGACTACATCCGCACCAAAAGGAGTAGTCTATAGCCACCGTGGGGCCTATCTGAGCACATTGAGCCTTTTGTTACAGTGGGAGGTTGGGTCGCAGCCAATTTATCTATGGTCACTGCCTATGTTCCACTGTAATGGTTGGACCTTCACTTGGGGCATGGCTGCGAGGGGTGGCACCAACGTCTGCATCCGAGCACCCACCGCTTGCGAGATGTACCGAGCCATTGCCGACCATGGCGTGACTCACATGTGCGGTGTGCCGGTCCTCTTCACCATGCTCCTCAACGCACAGCCGTCTGAACGACGTCCGATTGTCAGACCTGTACAAATGCTCACCGGTGGTGCACCACCCCCAGCAGCCCTGCTCGAGAAGATCGAACGGCTCGGATTCCATATCACTCACGCCTACGGCATGACCGAGGCCACTGGCCCGGCGTTGGTGTGCGAATGGCAGTCGGATTGGGACAAGCTCCCGATGGACAAACAGGCCCAGCTGAAGGCCCGACAAGGAATTAGCGTGCTCACACTCGCGGGCGCGGACGTGAAAGATCCGGACACGCTGAAGAGCGTGGCGAGGGACGGCAAGACCATGGGGGAGATCATGCTCAAGGGCAGCAGCTTGATGAAGGGCTACTTCAAGAACCAGGCCGCCACGTCCGCCACCTTCGCCGGAGGTTGGATGCGGACTGGTGATGTGGGCGTCGTCCACTCCGGACGGGTACGTCGAGATCAAGGACAGGTCCAAGGACGTGATCATTTCGGGCGGGGAGAACATCAGCAGCGTGGAGGTGGAGGCAGTGTTGTACGGTCATCCGGCGGTGTCGGAGGCGGCGGTGGTGGCGATGCCGCACCCTCACTGGGGGAGACGCCATGCGCCTTTGTGGTGGTGAGTAAGGACAGGCAAGGGGAGGTGAAGGAGGAGGACATAATAAGGTATTGCAGGGAGAACATGCCGCACTACATGGCGCCGAGGAGGGTGGTGTTGAAGGAGGAGCTGCCCAAGACGTCGACGGGGAAGGTGCAGAAATACGAGCTTAGGGAGTGGGCCAAGAAGTTGTCGTGCCCGGCAGGTACCGCTACTACGTCTGCTCAGAAGAAGGGGATCAGAGGGAAGAGCCAGAGATCATCACAAGTAGTTGTGCATGACACGCAAGTCTCACCATTACTGGCTAGATCTCGCCTTTGACTTATAACTCTATATGATGCAAAGAGATTCATGTACATTCTATTCGTTTATTTACAATTTTGATGCCAAATGCAATATATTGGTTATACAAAGTGGTTACGTTTGTGCGAATGTGATTGTCACCTTCATTGAGTGATGATTTTTTTCATGGGTGACAGTAATATATATATATATAACACATTGAAACTACCATAAAAAGAAATGAGGTGGAGATAATAAGGAAAGGGCTTTTATGTAATTTGGATGAGCTCCAAGAGAATGGCCGGAGTGGGTCACAAATGTGGATAAGGCAATCTTCGAAAGCGTTCCCTCCACACAAGTTCTTCCGGCCTGTCTCTTTTGCTCGAGTTGTTGTATTGCCATAGCGTACCAGCTTATTTTTAATCCATGGCTTCTCTGCAGAGCTCACCCCTATTCCACCCTGCATTGTACTTAAACACTTCTTTTAAGGTACCATATAATAATCTTTCCTTTCCTCAATGTTTGTTAAACTGTCTTTTTCTCAATTGAAGTTAGTGGTGTATTGCTCTTATCAGAAAAAATTACAAGACCCTTTCTCCCTGCCTGGCTCTAGAAGGTGCAATGTTCTTCTGGTCAGAGCTGTTCAATCATCTGAAGCTCCTGGATCATCCCCTGAAGGTGCATTTACTTGATAATGGTTGCATGAGAGCATCTTTATACCCATTCTTTGATGGATATTGGAACTAATGAAACAGAGCAATTGTATACTCAGACAATCATAACGGTAGCAAAAACAAATTCTTTTACAAATGGGTCGTCTTTAGATTTCTTGTCTTGCTTTTAACTCTAAAAAGGATTTATTTAATGACTTTTTATTGCAGAAAAAATTAGTAGGCGCCAAACACTCGCAACAGGAGTCACGTTGTGTTGCATTTCCCTGTTCAATCCAATGCCCACATGTGAGTATGATACAATTTATAATGAGCTACTCATTAATTTTACCTCAACAGTTATAATTCAGAAAATACAAAGCTCTCAAAGTGGCATTTTAAGCACGCCTGCTCATTATGCAGTGTGTAATTGGTTGCTTAAGATAATATGATGGATATCCTAAGACAACACTCTTGATATGGCTCAGTTGCTGCAGAGACTAAGAAGGGTTTCACAGCAGTTACAGATAGAAAAGATGGTTATTCTTTTCTCTACCCATTTGGATGGCAGGTTAGCTCTTTCACTAAGGTTAAACACTTAGGCAACTAGATAGAACAGTTGTTCAGCATCATTTTTGTTTTGATGCCAGGAAGTTGCCATTCAAGGCCAAGACAAGGTATTCAAAGATGTCATTGAGCCGCTGGAGAGTGTTAGCGTGAACTTGATTGAAACCACCAAACAGGATATTCGTGATATTGGCTCTCCCCAACAGGTCTTTCCATCTTGTTTCTAATTCCAAACTTCTTGTAAGCACTAGTATTTCACTTAAAAAGAAGTTCATTTTTATCTTTAGGCCATTTTTATCTTCTTAAAATCTTCAAAGAAATTCCCTTCATGTTTAATCTTGCCATGAATTGTATTTTAGACGCCGGAACAAACTATAATCTAACGAAAATGCACCTTGTGATATGAGACCTCAGGTTGCAGAGGCATTGATCAAGACGGTACTTGCTCCTCCTTCACAAAAACCAAGCTCATAGAAGCCAAAGAGGTTAGACTATAATAAGCTCCGACAGTTTTTTATGACGGTATACATTCATAATGGAAAAAAGTTGGCTATGAAGAAGGCTCCAAATGCTGAATGCCAATAATCCTGGACCATTCATTTTTCTGAAAAAACATCGATTTTGAAAGAGTTCCACATTTGAAGTGGAGCAAGTATATGTATGCTTGCATTTGGTGAATCTTTTTGCGTTTTAATTGCCAATGCCTTTCGTTGCTAATTATTTTTGTTTCAAGGCAGAATGATGTTGATGGAAAAGCTTACTACACCTTCGAATTTGTAGCACAAGCCCCGAACTTCACCCGACATGCTCTTGGTGCCATTTCCATAGGAAACGGTTTGATCCATGTTCATCATAATTTTCAATTCTCTTGTTTATGGAATTGGGTATGTGGGGAGAGTAACTCTACTTTCAGGAAAGCTTCTTGTAGAAAAATATGAATTGATTGAGAGAGAGTATTCTGAAATTTCCATTGGGTAAATTGATTACTAATCAGAAATTTGTAGTCTAGTCTTAGTTCACCTCAATCACATCGTATGCTGTATCCCAGGTAAGTTCTACACTCTGACTACTGGAGCAAACGAGAGAAGATGGGAGAAGATGAAAGATAAACTGCACACGGTAGTTGATTCGTTCAAGATTTTCAACTCTGATCCTTCTGCTCCACCAGCTTGATCGTTTTTGGTCCTGATTCATCTTTTTGGGGGAATTCATTTGCTGTTATTGTTATGATCAATAGAGCACCATATTGCAACCAGTCATTTCTCTGCTTTGCTATTGACACAAGAAAGACCTACAATAATAAGCAAAATACACCTCTTGAAGTCGAGCACAGTAAAGACAATCCCATTCCACAAACGAAACTAATCACTCCACCTGAAATTGTCTGTCTTCGCGTATAGTATCCGTAAAGTACTGGCAAATTTTGGTTTTTAAACATCAACACATTGTACTTACTACTTGATTAGATAAATTCCCTTCACGAACACTTGGATAACTTGGAAGAATTTAACAGCAAAATAAGCAAATATAAGTGCCACTTTCGCATCCAATAGCCTAAAACAATACCATGAAAGCATAATTAAACGACAAAATTTCTAGAAGCCGAAAGGTCATAAACTATCTTAGATAATCCCAATCTTGTTTGCAACATCCAGCGCATCATAATCAGGGGTCAATCTCACGTACGCCTTCTTGGTCCCATCAGGCCTGCAATTGAAGACAAAGATAAAAAATTCAACTAAAGAATAGGAATGGAAGCCACGGCAAATACTCCTCAGCAAAATATGAACACCACACAAGCAAAGTGGAGTATTATCTAAAAATCGATATAGTTTGCGTGCAAAGAAAAATGGCATTCAGCCCCAAAAACACTTCTAGCTAATGTCCAATATGTAATTTAAGCAAGCATATGCTCAAACCCATAGTTAGTTTGTTGCAAAACAAAAACAAACAACGACATGGCTAGCCATAAAAGACAAAGACCAAGTTTCAATCTTCTATTAAAATAAATAATATAACACTTCCACTATGGACTTGTTTATAATATTATATATTATTCAAGAAACTAGGGATTACCTGATTAAGGTATTGACTTTCTTGGCCTGAATATCGTACATCTTTTTGACAGCATCTTTTATCTTCTTCTTGTCAGCACTGGATGTCAACGATGAAAACCAAAGTATTATTGTCTTCGATTTTCTTCATGGCAGATTCTGTTGTCAAGGGAAACTTCAGAATTTGGTATTGGTCCAACTTATTTCTTGGTGGTGCACTGATGCGAGGATACTTGGGATTTCTTGGAGTCTTCAATGTCCTTGGTCGATGGAAGGTAACAGATGTTCTAATTTTCGTCACACGCTTCTTCAAACTGACAGCACCTGCCTTTACTGCCTTCGCAGCCTTAGCTGCTTGAGCCTTTGGATCAGTTTTCTTGGCATTGGCAGCTGAAACAATCAACAAGCATTTAAAGACAATGTTTTAAATACAAAAAGGTTAAAAACACCATATGAGGGAGTATGTCAAGCTCATGTCAACATTTGATTATAGCCGTTTATTATGAAACTCAAAAGTTTCCATTTATCAAATATATTTGTCAACAACAAGAAACAATCATCATTCTCTCAGAGTTCATGTTAACTTCAGTTAGCAAAGCAACTGAGCTAGAAAATACACAGAAAAGCAAACAAAAAAAGCATCACAATATCATATTTTGTCAACAACGAAACTTACATCAACAAACCAGTATTAAAATTAATGCACCCACGATTATAACAAAGCACCAAAAGCAAATCTATGTTCATTAAATACAATCATAATCTGCACGGATTTTAGCATGTTTTAAATTAAATGGAATAATAAAGAATGTGAAAATAAAAACATGAAAGCATCATCTCCACATAATAAAGGACCAATATTACCTTTAGTTGACGAGGCAGGAGCCATGGTTTATGAGCAAGCCAAGGCCCTATATAATCTCAACCTGGACAACACAAAATGATAAAGAAGAAATCAACACAAAGAATAATTAAGCATAAGCTCCCGATAAGCAAACATCATTATACATTACAAGAACAAACCCAGAAATAGATAGATCAAGAAGACTAAAAATGATACAAATACAAAAAAAAAAAATCATCAATTTTAAAAAAGCATAAACAAGCTAATCACATTTATAAAACAAAAGAACACACTTTTTGCACATTTCACCCATTAATAAATGTTTAATTCAACCATACATAAACAAAATACCGCTTCGACATATTCATACCAACATAACTCTCTAAAATCAGATAATCCCCCACAAATAATCCTTCCAACAGCAAAACAATCCATATATAAACAATCTCAGCAACAATTCTTCTAACACATATAGCAAAATCTCTGCCGGGAACCAGAACCTCACCTGCTACCGTCTTCCTTCCACCGCCGGCGCCGGAGATCGATGGGAGGGGTTAGGGCTCTCACATATGAAGGGGAAAGAGGGGAGAAGGGTAGATTAGGGCTTCAACGGTTTGGCCGGGTATTATTGCCTGAACCGGCTAAATTTAAATAAAATTAAACCGAGCCGAGTTGAGTCGCTCTCTAAATAATTTCTGTTCGGTTCGTTCCAAAATATAACCTCAAACTTAGGCCTTGAAATTCACTCTAAGAGCTTAAGTTCAGTTTGTGCTTGAATTATATAAATTTGCATCGAATTAGAGCAAAGTCTTTTGATGTTCTCACCAAACTTAACATGATTCTGACTTAATCAAAACAATTTGTTTTTATAAAATACATTCAACGTAAATGTATTGATAGCATCAATCAATATATTATTACAGTTCTTTAAATATCGAGAAATTATCCTAATTAACCCTATACACTTTTCCACATTAAAACATTTTGGTCTTTCTTTTGTCGTGGTTGATTTTAGACCCACAATAATTTTATGGGTCCCTTAATATATATTTAATTTGGAATTATTATTTATTATTAGAAAAATATTGGACTAAAATTTTACCTAACTAGAAATTTTAAAAATATGAATAAATATATTTATAATTATATAATAAAATTAAATTTTATTACTTAATAATATATACCTAATTTAGAGTTTTACATATTTATATATTTATTTATCTATTCTTATTTATTATTATTAAAAAACTTGGAATATAATTCTACTCGAATTAAAAGTTTTTAAAAAATAAATTTTATTTAGTTATTAAATTTTTTACTATTAAAATTAAAATTTCTTTTAATATTGGTAAACAACTATATTTTTTGTTAAAATTAAATAAATATTCATTATTTGTATTTAAAAATAATATAATAATAAATTTAAAATTAATTTTATATATTCTTAATATATAATATTAATAATTTCAAATCTACCTTCATCATTGTGTTGTTTATTTATTATTGGCGGTAAACTTTATGGTAAATTAACAACTTTAGCGTGTAGGCCTCACCGAGCCAAGATAGTAGGGTCCCACAAATTAAGTTTTATCAAGATAGAATCATTTTTAGACTATCATCATCCATATGTCATTATGCGTATGTAGGGATGGGTTTGGATATAAGAATTTTGCGAATCTAATCCGAATTTGACCTATTTAAATCCGATAAAAAATTATTGGAGATGAGATTCAAATTTGAATTTTTTGAATGTATAATATATTCAAAAATATTCAAATCAGATATAATTTTGAGTTGATCCGACATGTATTAAATCTGAATATGTAAAATTTTATAAAATCATATTTTTAAAATATTAAAAACTAATACTCATTATTATTTTTAATATAATTTTATATTAAAATTTATATTATTTATATTATTTTAGTAAACAGGTTACGTGGATTCGGGTCTATGAGATGGTACATAAAATAGACATAATATTTAAATTAAAGTTAAATTTTAGTTTGGATTTTCGAAATCATGTTGGATTCGAATAAGGCCATATCTTATGTATATCCATCTTGTATCTATATCTATCTTTATCTATTTATCTATATCCATCTTTGTACCCGCGTTTCTATTTGTAAATTTTCTTTTTGCCGATAAATTTTAAACTTGGACAAGTGTCACTATCTTATATGTACCTGTACAAAGGCATATTTAAGATGGCGTGTCTAAAAATGATTCGTCAACTTAACCTAACACAATGCGCATTCCCTCTCATGTGGCTCAACGAAGTCTCCTCCCGCCACTTTATCCAAACTGTTGCTTGGTCCATCACTCCTCCCTTCCTTCCCCAGCTTTCATGGACTGCATCCTCCTCCGATATCCTTCATCTCCCCATTCGTTCTTCAATTCCTGGTATTCAATTCCATCTCCTATCCATTGATCTCATGATAGAGAACTGGCTTTTTTTTGGCTCCTCAATCTGCTATGATATTGATCATGTTATAGCTCCAAACATGCATGGTATTCTGCCAGCTTCTTCCAGAGATCGTTTGCAGCTTCTCAGAGCCGTGGGATTGGGTTGAGCAGGAAAGGATGGGTCAAGTTAAAGTGCTGGACGGTGGGAGGAGATGGTGGTGGTGGAGGGTCTTTGTTGGGGAATGAATACGGGTCTCTTTTGGCTGGGAGAGGAGCTATGAGCTCAAGTCTTTTGAGACTTTAAACGCAGAGATTACCCCGAGACGATTGATTTCTTTGTTAGTGATGCAGAGGGGACCCTGACTGCCCTTCTGAGGGGTTCTCTTCCATTGATGAGGCCATTGAAGCGTTGAGATGTGGAAAGGTGCTCAGATTTGGTTCTCTTCCATTGACAAGACTATCATGAAATTGGTGTTGGTGGTTGTCTGAATGTGTTTAGAACCTTTTTTTGTGCAGTTTGTGATTGCTGTGGATGATGAGAATGGTGAAGAAGGAAATCTTATAATGGGGGCTCTTTTGCAAGTGCTCAAAAAGTAGCCTTCATGATCAAACATGGTTCTGGGATTGTCTCTGTAGGCATGAAAGAAGAAGATCTTGAGAGATTGAGGATTCCCATGATGTCCCTTGAAAGTGACACAGAGAATCTATCTGCTGCAGCTTTCGCCATGACAGTGGTAGAAAAAACAACTCTACTGACCCAAATCTTATAGACCATATATACACCTCCATGTTTTCAAATTTGAAGCTTAAAAATGACATAATCAGGATGCCAAGCATGGTGTTTCTACTGGAGTGTCAGCACTAGACAGGGCCATAACCATACAAGCTCTCTCATCTCCTGACTCCAAACCAGAAGCCTTCAGAGCCAGGCCATGTGTTCCCACTAAGATACAGAAATGGGGGCGTGTTGAGGAGAGCTGCTCACACTGAGGCATCGGTTGATTTGATCTCACTAGCCGGTTTGAGGCCAGTGCCTGTCCTCTCGGCCATTCTTGACCCCGAGGATGGCTCAATCGCCGGCATTGCAAAACTAAGAAAAATGGCAGAAGAGTATAGCTTACCCATGGTTTCAATCACTGATCTGATAAGGTGGGTATTTACTGTAAGATGAATTCGATCAAAAAATGTGACTTGCGCAATAGATGTGACAAGAATCGTACATGGGTTCTTTGTCTAATGCCTGCTTATAACATTGTTCGTAGGTATAGGAGGAGAGAGAAAAACTGGTGACAAGAACTGCGGTATCTCGCTTGCCTACTAAATGGGGCTTGTTTCAAGCTTACTCATACCGTTCTAAGCTAGACGGAACCGAGCATGTGGCTGTTGTCAAAGTATGTCACTGACCTTTCTCTATACCTTCATACGCTTGACACATAACAGCTTGTAAGATATTTCAATTCTTCTGATCATATCTATATTTGTCAGGGTGACATGAGGGATGGGCAAGATGTACTAGTTCGTGTGCATTCAGAATGTTTAACGGGAGATATATTTGGTTCTGCTAGATGCGACTGTGGAAACCAATTGGCCCTGGCAATGCAGTTGATAGAGCAGGCGGGTAGAGGAGCACTTGTCTATCTCCGTGGACATGAAGGGAGAGGCATCGGACTAGGCCACAAACTCCAAGCATACAACCTGCAAGACCTAGGCCATGATACAGTTGAAGCTAATCTGGAACTTGGGCTCACCGTTGATGCTCGTGAATATGGCATCGGTGCGCAGGTCAGGCCACATCTTAGCCAACATTTTTGTGAACTTCTTGAAACTATCTGACAATTCGAATGTTGTTGTGGCTTTGATCAAGCTCATAATTCTTGGCTACAGATACTGCGGGACATTGGGGTGAGGACAATGCGTCTGATGACCAATAACCCAGCAAAGTTCACAGGTTTGAAGGGCTATGGATTGGCTGTTGTGGGCAGGGTGCCGGTCATATCACCAATCACCGCAGAGAATCAGAGATACTTGGAGACAAAGCGCACAAAAATGGGGCATGTTTATGGCTCAGACCTGCCGGGTATCTCCCCTGATTGGTTAGCAAAGACCCACCAAACGAGGTTGCAGCTTGATTACAGATCAAGATCAAGATCATTGTTGGATACGCTTGTATAACACAATTTGGTCACAAGGTTGCAAATATTTCTCAAGTTCAATATTCATTCCAATATAATATAAAGTTTCCAATCATCCTAACATGAATTACATATTCATCTTGTATCATGATTATTATTTCATCTCATAAAATTGCGTAGCAGCTACATGAATGACTAAGCTAAATGGTAAGAAAAGATCAAACACATTGTATTAATTAATTACTCCATAGATTAGGCACCGGATAACATTATTTGGCCAAGTAAAATTACAGATCAGAAATCACTGCTATCTACGGGTTAAATCAGGAATAACCATTTGGCAAAAGGCTGAAACTTCCAAAAAATACAGAATCTTTAGCGAATGAGTGCGTTAAATAATTATTTCTAATAGTAAGCTACCCCTCTCATACAATAATAATCCAATTCTAATCCAAGTTTAATCAGACTCAAGATAATTCCTACAGGTACTTTTTATCTTTTCAGGATACTTTTTCTTTTTTATCTTTTCAGGATACTTTTCTTTACCATTTTACTCATCTAGGTACTTTTATCTTTTTTGGATACTTTTTCTTTACCATTTTACTCGTCTTCTTATTTGCACAAGGGTATTCGAACTCGGCTCGAATACTTTGAAACTCGTTCAAACTCGATTCAAGATCAAACGAGTTTTGAGCATACATGTTCAAGTTCGACTCGGATATCTTTTTATGTGTTCGAGCTCGAATACAATTAAATCGTTTAATTTTTCCGAGCTCAAACCCCAACTCGTTTATAAGCTCAAAACCGACTCGATTGAAAGACAAAAGTACATCATTTGAAAAAACGAGGTCAATGTGGATTGAACCCACGAGGTCATAAACTTGAATACTTACCATCGCAATTATCTAACTTCTTTGTTATTAAAGTATATAAATAAATAAATATATATATATATAATATAATATAAAGACTATATTATTATATTATTTTATCGAGTCACGTTCGAGTTATAACCGAGTCGAATCGAACACAACCTTGCTCAAATTCGGCTCGTAAGATTTGAATTTCGAGCTCGAACATTTAAATGTCGAGTTTCGAGTCGAGCCGAGTCAGTAACGTTAAATGCTCACGAACTGACTCGCTCAATTAGCAACCCTAGCAATATCCCAAAAGTTGTTATATTAAAATTTTTAAGGGTTAGACACAAGCTTGCACTACAATAAGTGTTAACCAATACGTGATAGCCACTGAGTTTGCAGAGGATGTAATTTTTTAAGACAAGTGAACTGTAATAAATTTTTAATGATTATTTTATTGAGATTATATTAGTCCATCAATTTATACTAAGGTTGGGTTGTTGTATTAAAACGTTCTATTTACATAAAAACGAAGCTGACACCATGACACGTGCTAAAACCAAGGAGTTTTGGGGGCCATAATCTCCTTTAATTTTCTTGGATAATTCAAATAAATAAATAGCAACAAAAAAATATTTTCTATTTTTATTTTTTTGAGAAAATATTTTTCCCATTAGCTCCACCACCAAAATCCCTTATCCCAACAAGAATTGTGGGAAGCTCATCCTCCTCCAACGTTTCACGTGGGCCCCACGACACAGTAGCAGCCTAACCCAAGGAAGGAGACGCGGCAGGGATCCGACATGCGCCAACATGCCACGTGAACAAATAGTCGGGATGGAGCCCACCATTCACCCACACAGTATCGAACGGTCCGAATCTCCCTCATCTACTCTCAACCAATCGAATGCTTCCTCCCACGTGGGTCACATGGCCCCACCTCCCCCTTCTTTTTGTTCCCCTGTGCACAGATTCCACACCATCCAAATCTTTTGCTTAAACTCCCTACCACCCCCTTTCCCTTGCCATCCGAAGCTCCATCAACCTTAGCAACCTTTGATCTCTGTCAATGGCGGATCACCACTCACCAGCTTCTTACATACACGTGGTAGCCAGACCCAGAAACTCATGCATGCATGATCCAACTCGTTTATATATAATATAATATATATACATATATTATATGTATGTATGGAGTAGTGTTGTGGAAAATATAGACTTGGCATGTCTGATCAAAATCAAATTATGTTTGGGTATGCGTTGGTTGCAGGTGCAGCATCTGATCGAGAAGTGTCTCATCTTCCACATGACCAAGGAGGAGTGCGTTGAAGCTCTCTACAAGCATGCCAATATCAAGTCCGTTATCACCACCACGAGTACTACTCTACCAGTTCTATATATAAAACTCATCTTTTGATATGTTGTAAGCTAGCTAATTTGTGCATAATAAAGATCTTGACATGGGTTTTTGTCGAGTGATGATATTGATCTTTTCTGCTTGTGTACATGTACTGCGTACGTATATGTACTAGTATGGCAGGAGCTGGAGAAGGAGAACGTTGAGTTCTTTGAAGCGTACAACCGACACATATCAGAGCTGGGAAGACGAACCGAGAAGGAATCAGTGGAGAAGAGGATATTTTTTAAGACAACGGCTGATGATCAGTCTCCTAGCCAGTGATGCACAGTAGCTAGTGATGGTTAGTGGTACTATGTATATTATCGATGTTGTCATTTAGAACAGTTCGAATATCATTCAACTATTCAATCACTTGGTTAGGTCCATGAAAATTGATCGGCCTCTTTTCCAGATCGATGACCTGCTGAGAAAATTGTTGTTCTTTATATGTTACTACTTGCGTTGTATTATTATCATTGTAGAACGTATGAAAAAGATAGATTGAGCGCCTCGTTTCTCTTTGATTGCATCATGGGGCAACAGCACTAGCGCTAGAAGCGGAAGATTATGCACTTTAGGGGCTGACCATTAAGTGTGTAAATAATGGCCTGATAAAGATGTTTTTAAATTTAACATGATTTTTAACAAGTATGTTTGAACTTGTTTGAGTGTTCGGCGAATTTTTGATTTATTATATGGCGAAGCAGCTCATCCAAAATTTATGATATTTAGACGTAGCTCATGTTTAGTTTGTTATGTTTTTGAGCCGAGCGAACGTTTGTGTTTAGCTTGTGCTCGACTTATATAAGATCAAAAAAATCTTTTCAACACTATATAAATTCAGTGTGACTTCAATAGTATTGACGAGCCGAGTTGAGCCCAGTATTTTTTCGAGTTTGAGCACATCAAACTTCGAGTTTTGAACCAAGTTATGCCGAATACTTTTTAGTTCAAATATTGTTCATTGTTCAACTATTTATCCATTTTGACCCGAGTGTTTTTTCACACAAAATTAACGAGCACTTGTTCAAGCCGAATCGAGCTAAAACTGAAAATACTTGTGAGCTGGTTTAGCTTGTTTACACCCCTGCTAATCATGAGCTTATTAATGCAACTAACAATTTTTTATTAGTTTTAGAATCAAACTTACATATTGATCCTTAGTACTTTATAGAACGAAACACTTTGATCTTGAAAACTAAATTAAATACAATAAATTTGCTTACCTCGCACCGGAATAGGATAAGATCAATAAATGTTCACACAGATCCAATTCTTCTCGTAAACGAAGAAGAATTATAATTTACACCCGAGCCAAAATCTCTTACACTGCATTTAACTCTCATTCAATGAAATGAGGCAAAATTTTCTAAAATAAGGGTTTAATATTATAAAATTATAAAAAACAAAGTACATTTATAAAAAATATTATTATTGGTGGATATACCTGCAGCGTGTCATTCCTTCACACTCTTAGCATCCTCAAATCCCAAGAAGCACCGTGAAGTCGAAAACTTAGCAACTTCGTGTTCATAACAATTTACCCCCTTACACTAAAGTGCTTAAGATTTTTTTCGATTTCAACATGTTTCAGCTTTTCTTTCGTCGTAGTTGATTCTAGCTCCACAATAATTTTATAAGCCCCTTTATGTTTTTTAATTCAAAATTATAATTATTATTATTTATTATTAAGAAAGCATTGGAGTATAATTTTACTTAGATTAAGAATTGAAAATGTTAATATGTTTTAATATATTTATAAGTATATTATCAAATTAAATTTTGTTACTTAACAGTATGTACTTAATTTAGATTTTTATGATTTTTATATATTTATTTACATATTTTTATTTATTATTAAAAAGCCTAGGGTGTGATTCTAGTTGAATTAAAAATCCTTAAAAATAAATGCTATTTAGTTATTAAAATTTAAATTATTTTTTTAATATTTACGTTTAACTATATTTTTTGTTAAATATAAATAATATTAATTATTTTATTTAAAAATAATAATTTAAAGCTTAATTTTATATATTCTTAATATATATAATTAATAAATATTAAATATACCCCACGCATTGTACATGTCTTTGGCGTATATTGTTGGGGCACTAATTTGCGCATATAGAATACCCAAAGCCACCCTTGCCAAGGAAGCAAGGTATACATGAATCTACACGAAAAAAAGTTTGATATTTTATTTTCCATAGTACATGAGTACAAAACATAACTTTCTCCATTTTTTCTCTTCTCCCTCATACAATTAGATAGAAGTTAATTTTATAGGCTCAAGGTTCCTCAATTTTCCACAATTCTTTGTCAGAATCGTCAACCATGCATACCTGATTTATGGAACTAATCTTGTAATTTGATCTTATCTTGTAAATTTAATCATATCAGGTCAACCCAATTCCCATATTTTATAGAGCATCAACCCATCTTTAAGTTAGCCGTTTATACCCAAATAGTATACATAATTTTTTCTTCTCTTTAGAAAATAATATATCATTTACAAATGTATATTGAATAACATATTTTTAACGTTCAAATACACTTTGGTTGAAATACATAATTTTTTGCAAGTTGTTTTTTAATTAAATCAAAAAATAAATATTTGTTGTTAAAAATTGATGACTCACCAATTTTACTTTGTTATCTTTCTCATTATCATCAAAAATATTAAACCTTCATATGAAAGGTGACTTTATAAATTAATCATCTCATCATGAGACACGTCGACATTAATATTTAAATATTTTTTCATAATTAACTTCTTTAATAACAATAAAAAAGTTATATAATCTTGCTTACCATGATAATTATAAAATTTTACCATAACTAAAGTAACTTTGAAAACTTAGAAACATTTTGTTAATTTTAGAATTTAAATATAAGATTATATAATGACTATTTTATTAAAAATTATTAAACTTTATAAATTTAATTTGAAGTTATTATTGTATTTAATTTGAAATTAAATACCTTTATTAACTTTATTATCTTAAATTAATGTTTAACTTTTTCTTTTATAACTTTTTGAATTGGTATGGAATTAATTAAATCCTAATTATAATTACATACAGTGCCTTTTAGATTTCATAATTATCATTATATTATGTGATATATATATATATATAATATAACTATATTAATTAAATTTCATCAAGTTTAAATTTTTTATTTAAAGTTATTTTTTGTAATAAATTTAAAATTTTGTTTATCGAAAAATGTTTGATATATTTACTTTTTTAAATTAAAAGAGCATTATTAGAAAATGTATCATTATAAAGTTTATAAAATCTTATTTTTTTATTTTATTATAATAAAATAATGTTAAGTTCTTAATATGAAATGTATAATCATCTTAATCTAATAAAATTATGTATTGTAAAACTTTATATTTTACATATTCTTAACAATTATTTATTTAAAATAAAATTATATTTATAGGTATCACTATCGATGATTTAGAATTAAGTACCTTTTAATTTTATAACCTTTATATATAATACTTAATTAACTTTTCATATTTTAAACTTTTTAATCTATGTTGGATTAATTATATTATAATTGTGAATAAAGAAAGTATTTTATATTTATTTTCTATCGTTATATGTATAAGGTGAATATATTAATTTAATTTCACTAAATCTAAAAGTTCTTTATTTAAATTTATGTTTTCATAATAAATTTTAACTTTTATTTAGTGAAAATGTTCACTATATTTCCATTTTCTTTAAAATTAAAAGGAGATAAACGTTATTATTTTTATTATATTGTATGTCATTGCTATAAACGTTATTATAAAATCACATTATTAAAGTTTACTTTAGCATTGTATGTTATTGCTATAAACTAATAGTAAGTAATTATTATAAAAATCCGAGTCATCTTTAGGAAATTTTTAACTGTTTACATTTTTATTCACAACCAAAATATTTAAGATATCCCAAAATAAGGCATGCCAAAATTGGCCATAGTGTTTCATTTATGATGACCCTTTAATTGATTAGGTGCTTAGCTCAAGCTTCGTCGAGTTGAGCCCATTAGAATTTAAGCCATCTAAATTTAATTAAAAATCATTTTATGCTTAATTTATATCTATCTACATACCTATAAATATCAATTTAGTACAACATTTAATAAACAATTAAATAATCATATATTGATATTCATATTCTTGGTTTGAAATCTATTTTTATTCATATACTTTTTCCCTTATTCTTAGTATGAAATCTACTTTTTAATCATATACTTTTTTCCCCAAGTTTTTTAAATCATACACTTACTAAAGAAATCTTTTAATCATATACTTGCTAAAGAAATCTAATTGAAGCACTTGTCTATGATTTAGAGTGCTTATGGGTAGGGTTGCTAATTGAGCGAGCTAGCTCGTGAGCATTTAGCGTTCGGCTCAGCTTGACTCGACTCGAAACTCGACATTTAAATACTCGATTCGAACTCGACTCGAACTCGAATCTTACGAGCCGAGCTTGAGCAAGGTCGTGTTCGACTCGACTCGACTCGGTTATAACTCGAAATCGACTCGAACTCGACTCAGTAACTCGATTCGAACTCGACTCGATAAAATAATATAATAATATAGTCTTTATATTATATTATATTATATTATATTATATTATATTATATTATATATATATATATATGCAATATAATAACAAAAAAGTAAGATAGTTGAGATGGTAAGTATTCATCTTGATGACTTCAGGGTTGTGGGTTCAAACCACATTGGCCTCATTTTTTTAAGCGAAGTATTTTTGACTTTTAATCGAGTTGGTTTCGAGCTCGGCGAACAAGCTTATAAAAATTAAGTAGTTTAAGTATATTCGAGCTCGAGTCGAGCTTGAACACATAAAGATATTCGAGTCGAACTCGAGCATATATGTCCAAAACTCGTTCGATTCTCTAGTCGGAGTTTGAACGAGTTTCGAACTATTCGAGCCGAGCTCGAACACATGTCGAGCTCAGCTCGCTCGCTCAATTAGCACCCTTACTTATGGGAACTTTTTAATATAGAAATAAACTACTAAGCAAGTTGTAACATAAACACAAACTAAACCCATTACATTTTAGTTTGAGTTGAGCCTAACTGACAAAAACACAAACACCCTTCATTTAAGTTCAAGCAAAATGTTAATGAGCGTTGATCTAGTCGAGAATTGAGCTAAATCAAACTTAATCCGGTAGTGAACCATCTTACTTAAAATTCAAACACAACATGGATCTCTGGTGAGAGTTGTTCTCATTATGGATGAGTACGGTTTGGTTGGTTAATCGATCAAATCAATTAAATCAAACTCATTTTGATAGTTCGGTTCAGTGCTAGTTTAGTTTGATTATAATTTAGTTGAAAGTTCAACATAACTTAGTTTGGTCGGCTAGGTCATTTTTAGTTGAAACCAACCAAACCAAATAAACCAATCAATGGAAAGAATCTTATTTGCATCACTTCATTTTTTTTTAATTACATGTGTCTTTATGTATTTTTAGTCATTATGATATAAAACAAAAATTTATAAATTATTATTTTATTTCAATTTATTGAAAATAATTTATTCATGCATGTGTAAGAGATGAGATCTTAATATATTATATATTGTGTACTTATTATAATGTCTTAAATTAGAACATTCTTCGCGTAACTTTTCTAGATAAGTTTGTAATCAACTCTCATAGGTGTGTTAACAATCCTTTATTTCATAAATAAACTTTAGAATAAGTAAATTAAATGCTAAAGAATGAACACTGATAGATGGAAGACATAATTTATCATTTCAATTAGTTTGATTAGAATTCAACCAAAACCCAACCAATTTCAATTAGTTCGATTTGGTTGTTTTTGTTATCAATTATTTACAAATTATAATTTTTTTGGTTAATTAAACTACTTCACTTAGAATAGTTTGGGAAGTGGTTTGGTCCGGTTTGATTTTAACCAAACTCACCAAATGATCGGCCCTAGTTATCATCTTGTTTTCGAGGATGTAATTTGTTTCACAAAATTGATCCAACCAGCCGCGAGCTTCTTCATAAATCAAACCATAATATGATTATACAAAAGAACAATTCGTTGCTGATTCTTTCCAGGCTTCTAGTAAAAGAACCTGTCTTTCCACAGATCATTTACTTCTTGATGAAGATGAAAATTGTAAGTCAAATACACACAAAATAGGTTTACATTTCAGTTTTCTCAACTGAAAAGATAAGAAAAATGGTGTGACATTCTTCCAAAGATTGAACTATGGACAAATTCTTCAAGCTCCTCCCAGTCACGCTTCATCAAGTCTATTCACATCTTACTTACGGTTTAAATAAATACATTATAAACAAGTACGAGGAAAGTAAACGAGAGACTATCCTTGTTGAAACTATCTATATATCGGCACCTTGCTTTCTCATTTACTAAATAAACTCATAAATCTGACAAAAATACCAAACGGTTTCTATGGTAGTTGAGAGGTTATCTACAGCCACATAAGAGGTAGTATACAATTGGAAAAAAGCCAACCTTTTCGTGTTATTTTGGACGTGACACCAGGTAAGATGCCCATATCTCATTAGCAGGAGGTGGGGGCTGAATCCAGTGACCTGGTATTCGGCTGCATTGAAATTCGAGACACCTTATTACTTAAAATAAATTATAATAGAAGTAAATGAATCCTATATTGGGATGAGTTAAAATCGCACCACATTACTAATGAGGGATTATTACAGGTTCTAGAATAATTGGTACACATTTCAGTAATAAAAATCTCACTCTGAAAAGTCTCATTACTTGCAACTATTACAAAGACTAAAATTCACAAACAAGATGAATTACAAAGCTAATATTTAGTTCCTAAGGAAGTAACCATGCCAATATTTCCGCACTCTCCTCATAATAGCTTATTACATAATATTAATTATCAGCTACCTCAGATTTTAGGCCAAAATGCAATGAAATAGAAATGTTAATGCCACTGATTTTTGTCTTAGTCCAGTGATCATGTTTGTTTGTGTGAAGTGGCTCATGATGGCTTTTTTACTTAATTAAAACATTGTCTCTGATAAACATCCTCAACATGAAGGGAGAAATAAGGCTAATTATAACGGCATTTCCCTCATTCAAGATTTGAGAATATATGAGCTTCAATCTGAATTAGCAAATTGATAAACATTTTTAAAAAATCTTAAAAAAGAATTTCACATTTTCACTTGTAGAATCTATGGATACCTAATATTAAAGGAAAAAACTCACCTTCCACCAGGTCTGATAAAAGCATCCCATGCTCTCCTTACCTGTGTCTCAGGATAAGGGTCAGTTAGAGATTTAGTTCAAACTAAGCATAATTCATGATACAGATTACTCTTGCATGCATTAAATTGAGATCATGCAGCAGAAGTATATAAATCCAAAAACAAAATGACAAAAATTATAAGAAGCCAACTTCCAAACATTGTGTACCTCGATTAGTGTGCCCATGTCAGTACTGCTTCCATAGTAATAATGATAAAATTCAGCCGGCAAATTAGAAACAATATTGTACTCCCATCCTGAAACTTGTCTTTCGGAACCTACAGCTACATCTGATGGTTCTGATCTACTCTTTTCTGCTTCCATGGCATTCCCCTTACTTCCATCTGTAGAACTAGATACATCATTCTTATTGAATATGCTTGCTTTCCTTGACTCTTCAGCAGTAGCAATTGCTTCCTTAGTAGCTTCTGTATTAGCAGCTGCGGCTGCTTGGCGCTCCTCTTCCTCAACTGCAGCTCGTACTTGCTCAAGAAATTTGTCATCCTCGTCAGGAAGAAAATGTCCTGTAAATAATAAAGCTTGAGATAAAAAATTCTCCGGCCAACTTCTTCAATTGCTTTGGCTCAGTCTTAGATACAAATGATGGAGTAAAAAAATCTTGCCTTGTTTCTTTAATTTTTGAACCCTAATGGAACGAAGCTCTTGTAACTTCTCAACAATAAGCACAAGCTCAAGCTGCAGACAACTAAGGCTATGTGAGAACCAAATATAAAAAAGAGAAAATGCTCATAAATACCAAAAAATGATTAGTAAAAACATGAATCTATGAATTTGATATGACGATAATCCCGGGTAAAAAGGTTAATCCATAACTATGTTACAAATTATAAAAACCAAGCAAAGATCAAAGTAGATCAAAACATACGAAAATCAAGTTGTTCAACTCCAGAAAACATTAATTCATACTAAGAGGGAGGAAAAATTAGCTATTAAGACTGAAAATGAAAACAAACAGCAGTCATATCTACAAATGGTGTCAAAGATACAACAAATCTTCACAGTCTACAACATGCATTATTGTGTTGGCAACTTAAGATGGAAGATCTTGAATGAAATACATTTAATACAAGACTGATGTAAAGCACTTTGTCATGTCCGAAAACAACTGACCTCAGACTCCAGTCTCTTTTTCTCCTCCTCTGCTTTAATCCGGGCAATTTCTTTCATCCTTTCAACCTGTATAAATTACATCTCAAGTAAGCTGAACGCAACTAGAAAAAATTAAGCTGCCAGAAATTATGTTGAGTAGTAATCCAAATCTGATAATAAAAGCCATGGACTATAATTTATAATAGATAAATTGAAAGATGATACCAACATTTCATTCAAAATCGGTACCTTACGCCTTGCAATATCTTTAGCAATCTCCCTAGCTCTCCATTCATCAGCTGCTTTGTCAATTTGTTCGTACATTCCAAGCTCCTAAAACCATTTAAGAAGACACAAAAAAGAGGAAAGACTGAACTTCAACCAAAGACGAGGAGGAAATTTGATTCTCCATGAGACAAAAAAATAACAGCTTTAAAACCCAGCCACCAACCTTGAGACGCATTTCTGCAACATATTTTCTTTTCTTCTTCTTCCAACGCTTGTTACGCTTTGACTTCAACTGCTTATTAGATAACCTAACAGCTGCTGATTTCTCCTCCCACAAACCACTGTCATGAGTAATAATGCTAAAGGGGACAAGCTGGCTTTTCAAAGTGTAGAGTAAAGAATTAGCAGCTTCCAACGTAAGAGATTCTTGTGCAACAAGATCAATCTTTTTCTCTTTGATCAGCTGCAAAAAGCTTGGCTCAACAGACACACCATCCTTCATTTCATCAAAAGCTTCTTTTGATACGTTTTTACCTTCTTGGCAGTTTGATGATAAGTGTGGGTTTCTTAGAACTTTATCCGAATCAGAATTAGTTCCTTTGAGTAATGAAATTGTTTCAAGTTCCTTCCGCCTGCTCCCAAAGGATTGAATATCACATACTCAATGCCCAATTCCTTCTTACCAGACTCAAAACAGGGTACAACAAAGACAATAGAAAAGTTGTAAGACATACACATCTTTAAGCATACTAATTGACTCCTGCAGTTTCCTCAATTGATCACACACGCAATCGCTTTGCCAAAAAGACGTATCCACAGATGAGAGAGGTGGAAGCAGCATTGGCACCTGTGGAGGTGGCACAATGGCCTGCATAGGTGCTGGAATCATGCTTCCGCTATTTCTGGAATCATGCAAAAAACAAAGCTAATGAGGAACCTACAAAAAATCTGCCCCAATTACTTCCATGCAGGGCCCGTTTGGTTGCCATGAAAAAGATGTAAAATGAATGAAATTTGCTTAGTAATTTTAATTTATAAAGAGTTAATTATGAGGTAAAATTGAGTTAGTCATGATATAAAAAATTTTTCACAACAAAATTCCCTCTTTTTCTTGTGTTTTATATAATAAATTTTGTGGAGATGAAATGGTAGGAGTCTTAATTACATCTCACCATAGGATAAAGTTTTAGTATATAAGATCAATGCTTTGCCATGAATTGCTATTCATAGATTTCATAGATTTTGCATTTCTTTCGCATTAATTAAATTGGAGCCTTAAGAACCAATTCCATACCTCGAAGCAACGAATGTACACAAAAACAGCAAACAAGTGCACACAAAAAACAAGGATAATCAAGAATGTGATTTTTTTAAAGTGGATAATTTCTGACAGCATCGAATGTACATAACAACAAGAACCATCAAGAATACTATTCAGGAAGCAACCAACGTACATGCACACAACGAAAAAGCATGATCAAGAATCTGATTCAGAGAAACGGGATATTTTCCTACCATCTAACATTGCAATCTCGGGAGGTGTGATCGGTAAGGGGGAGGGGGAAGGGAAGAGGGGGAGTAAAGCTTGCCTGCCGTGAAGGTGGCGGCGCTTGGGAAGGAACTTGCCGGACGGTGTACGGAAAGGTAGCGGCGGCTTCTTCGTTGTGGAAGGGACAGTTGGTGGTGAAGTGGAGAGGGGAGCAGCAGATATCACAACGATGTGTTAATCGGAAGAGGCAGCGGCGTCGGAAGGAGGAGGCGCAGCGGCGTCGGAGGAGGAGGCACAGCGCAGTCGGAAGGAGGAGCGCAGCGGCGGCGGAAGGAGCGGATCAACTGAGGGTCTATTTATTTTTTTATTTTTTTTGTGTTAGAAGAAGATTTTTATTATTTATTTATTTATTTATGCAAAATTAATTTTTTAAAGAATTTATTTATTATTATACGATAATTTTATGCTATATAATATTATTAACCATTCAAGATCAATTTATTCTATGCTATTTAATAGGTGTTTTTTCTTATAACGACTTAAATATCTAAATTTGGGTGAGATAATTTTTTTTAATAAATAGTATTATCAATTTAATTTTATATCTAATATTTAATAAGATAAGATCTTATTTATAAATGATAAAAGAACATAAATATTTAACTAGTTAATTATTTTTGAAGAGATAACTTACTATTATATTTTAAACTGGATTGTTATAAATGACACCGTAGCTTTGTTTTCAATGTTACATGAAAGTATAAAATGTTAGATAGTGAACTATATAATGGACGTTAGGCTATCGGTCAAGGGCTAAAAGGTATTAGAGCTTTTCGGTTCAGTGTTAGATTGTGGGCTAAACTACGGATATTATATAAGTTGTCGGTCACGAGTTAAAGAAAGTCATACGCTAAAGCTAGCAACAAGCCAAATGTAAAAATTTTAAGGATAAAATTTCTTAAGGTGTGAGGATTGTGATATCCTTAATTTAATCCTACATCTAATCCTTACCGGAGTAAGATAATTTAATCTTACATCTAATACTTACTTGGATAAAATCTTATTTATAATTGATGATCTTGTTTGTAAGTATAAATTGACTATATATCTTTAACTTGGTTAACCACTTTTAAAAAAATAATTTACTCAATTATATTACACTTTAGGCAAGATCATTTCAACCATTAACGAGCGGTCGAATCTAGCGAGGGCTCTCGACTATAACGGTGACAACTTGTCGAGGCGACCAAATTTTAGCCAGCTCTCACTCAAGTAGAGATGTCAAGTAGGCCGGGTACGTAGCTCACAGGAGTGCGACCTGGCCATAAGGTCCTCTATTAGAGACTATACATGGAGCCCACTCTTTATAATATTGGGTGCTTTACTAAATTATAAATAAGAGTCTGCTCAAAAGGCTTGTTAGGTTTGTTCCTGCCAATTAAAAAAGAACCATAAGCCTTTAAGCCAAGCTCTTCTCACTAAAAATTAGTCAGATTTAAGCATTTATGATATATGGTTATTGGATAATCAGTATGTTATAAGGCCGATCGGCCCATTGAAGTTTTCGGTTATAAGACTGTTCGGCCCATTAGGGTTTTGAGACAACACACTGTTAGTTTTTTTTTTTAATAAAACCTCGAGGATCTGAAATGAAATTCGAGTTTCCTAGAACGAAAAATGATCTATTTCAAAGTTGATTTAGCACTCACAAGGAGCCTATCTTCTCACCAAGCAGCTCAATTGTTTTTCCATGGGCAACAACCTGGTTAAAACGGAATTAATTCATGTTCCATCAATCACCAAACGTTGGAAATTTTTTATCCGTGTGTAAGGTTTAATATGTGACCAATGTATACATTCAATATAGTGAGAGCCGTATATCAAGAAATGAATGACATTTAACCTGTTTCTATGCTAACACAGCTAGCAACCTTATGAAAAACAGTATGGAACACGCCTAGTGCCAGAAAATGATCTATTGTGAGTTGCATGCAGTACCCATCGTTAATTGTTGATAGTTGTAGTAGTTAGAAGCCAGCTTTGTTAGCTCAGATTAGTGTTGGGTGAGAGAGGAAGCAAATTTTATAGAAGCAAGAGGCACTCCCATCCACCTCACATTAACCTCTCATCAACATCTCTTTCATATTCCCACCAGCAGGATCAAGGAAGTCTTATTTTGCGATGACTGAAACCATTATGAGGCAGGTGATAGCATAAATTTCTTCAAACTCGACTGGCTTATGCCTTAACTCCTGTTTTAGTATGACAGCCAGCAAAAGCTTCCCGGCAGGTAGGCAATCCTTGTGTTCCACGGCGACATTCTATCGATAACATAACCAAACTTGCCACCGGTAGTTAGGGGCGAGGATAATAATTCAGTAAAAACAGAAAATCGAACCAAACCAAAATAGAATTATTAATTTGGTTCAATTCCGAACTAACTCGATTCGGCTTTCAGTAATGCTGTAGACAAACCGAAATATATATTGATATTTCGGTTCACAACTGAACTAAACGTACATAGCGATAATAATCGAACTTTTTAAAAATCTTCTAAAATCTACATTTTATGTTGATTCACAAGTTTAATAGCTAATTGTCATCCTTGTAGTGTATCACTTTTGTAGCTAGTATAATTACATATGGGTTTGGATATCGAATATCTAAAATTAACCCAATCCATGTATATTTGATCCTCACTAATTTTAGATCGGATTTAGGTTCTAAAATATCTGAAAATATTCATGCAGTTGGATCCAAATAGTGTTATTTTATTAAATTTTATTGTAAAATATTTAAATAATAATTTTCATTATGTTATTACAGTTTATAAATTATTTATAATTTTATTAAATCGGGTAAAATGTAGGTCAGATTAGGGTTTGGCAGGTTCAAACGGATACAAATATAATAAATAAAATGCATACAATTGTAAGATCCGGATTGGGTACGGGTCTGGATACTAAGATTTGGATCAAATGCAGATACAGCCAATATTTGATCAGAATCCATCCCTAAAACACTGCATCTAATAATTCTGATCACCCACATCAATTAATTTCAGGCTTTCAGCTGCTACATATAACTGGCATTAATAAAATGTGGTCGGATCTTTCCATAGAAAGCCATGGGCACCTCTTTGTTTTGTTTTTCAACACGACAAGGCAACAATTTTGTAAGCCACACAACCAATAGATATGTCAACAACAAACATCGCACTTTGCCTTCAACATTGGCATCACCTACACCCTCCTCTCGTTTTGTCAAAGAAGTGGCCTTTAATATGTTCGAAAGCTTAGATGCATGGGGTTGCTCCTATTAACGTTCTCCTCGGACAAAGCTGTGTGACATTGACATTTCACGGGGTGGGACTGTTACCATAACTGGTATCCCATTGTCCAGAACTTTGGTTTAGAAAACTAGTCTTGAATTTGGAAGATCCAAAACCTAAGTGATCAAGACTCTGATTTCTTTATGGCTTCAGGTACGCTTCCGCTATTTCATTTATTTATTTTATTTCTCTCGATAATTTGATATGAAATCTAAATTCTAAATAAAGTCTATCAAGCGGCATCAGAGCCAACTTCATATCAAATTATTGAGCCTTAGGTTTTATTTTATAAATTTTTGTGGGATTTAATCCCAAAATTAAGGTCCTCTTTTGGTAACATAACATGAGGAAAATAAAGTTACAAAAGGTTATAATTTTGGAAACTCCCACATAAAGATATTTTTTTATAACCTTTTGGTTAAAACATAATTAATATTTTAAAATTTATTAAGGACTACAATATGCTGCCAAAGTAGCCTCTTTTGTGGAAATTAATTTATTTTTTAAATATTAAGATAGTTATGAGTATTTAATTCATGTGGATATTAATCGGCCAAAAGGAAGGTTAATGTTTGACAGAATTCTATATTCATATGTGGTAATAGGTATGGGACAATTATCAAGTGTCCATGTGGATGATAAATCGGCCAAAAGGAAGGTTTATTATTTGACAGGATTTATTGTTCATATTTTACTACACTAAAGACTCATTATTGTAATAAATATGGGATAATTATCAGGTTTCCATGTGGATAATAAATCGGCCAAAAGGAAGGTTTTTATCTGACAGGATTTATTATCCATATTTGATTATGACATTAAAATAATAAATATGAGATAATTTTTAGGTTTCCATGTGAATGATAAATCGGCCAAAAGGAAGGTTTATTATTTGACAGGATTTATTATCTATATTTGATTATTGCACTAAGAGTACCATTTACAAGAGTTCAGAGTGGTAAAGTATCAATAGAACATATTGGAACAAACTCCATGGTTGCGGATCCGCTTACTAAAGGATTACTACCCAAGGTCTTTCATGAGCATGTTGCTCAGATGGGTATTGTATCATTTGATGATATGTTACTTTAGTGGGAGTTTGTAATAAACTGCAGTATTTTGGTTTAAGGTTCACTCTGTTTTGGTATTTTGGTGATCTCATAAGGTTGGACCAGTTGAAAATAGGCATGTTCAGATCAAATTACATGTAATTTTCATGCTACACATCCATACTTGATCTATGTCATTTGATTATGTTGGTGTATGTGACCATGGAAGGTTTAGTTACGCTCATTGTGACGAAAATCGCCTTGATCCTATATTGACATTGATTAATGGACGAGATTGTTATTTTGGTATAATGACATATGTTTGGAGCTCATAAAGTTATACAATTATTTTGTGTATATATTAAGTCCAAGTGGGAGATTGTTGGAAATTGGACATAAATATATACATGAATCAGGAATTGTATCATATGTTATTATATAAGGTTGGCTAAATTAAATTGATCTACTAAAGTTAAAGGTTATGAGCCATAAATTAAGGTGTGGAATTTAATGAGAAAAGTGTGGAATTTAATGTGTAGATACCTTTTCATAAATTCTCTTTCGTTATGGGTGGAATTGAATTTATGGAACTAAGGCTATAAATATGGAGGTTATGGTCCCTGAATTCATATCTGGTTTTCGTTCTGGTATCCCATTGTCCAGAACTTTGGTTTAGAAAACTAGTCTTGAATTTGGAAGATCCAAAACCTAAGTGATCAAGACTCTGATTTCTTTATGGCTTCAGGTACGCTTCCGCTATTTCATTTATTTATTTTATTTCTCTCGATAATTTGATATGAAATCTAAATTCTAAATAAAGTTCGTATCAATGCAACGACGTTGGATGGATTATGACAATCCATGCGAGGTTGCTGGGTCTGTGTCATTGCTTCCCCAACTTGTGCTTTGCTTTGCTTTGCTTGTTGACTGCTACTTAGGACCCTATCACGCCTCGTGCCAATCTTTTCTCCATCCGTTTTACTTGTGATTGAGGGTAGGAGAGGATCGGATGGGATCAGATCGGACATAGATATGACTAATATTTGAATTGGATACAAATTTGAATATCTGATATAGTAGCGGGTTAGATCCGGCTTTGAATATTTTATGGGTTTTATTTATCATACTTGTATTCGATCAAATCATTGAACCCTAAGATATATCTGATAAAAATTGTAAAAAAATATAATTTTAACATGGAACGCGAGAAAATGTAATAAAAATATTATTTTCATTATTTTAAAGTATATGTTTTTATAAAACATTGTATATTTGGATGGGATATATATTACATGAATGCAAATTTGCATCTAATTCAAATATTTTTCAGATATAGAACATGTCCTAATAATCCAAATTTATATCCAATCTGAACTAGTTCGTGTTAGATACGAATCATATCGGATATCTGAACCCATAATTTATGATCATCACTATATATATATTTGAGGATGTTGTTTAGTGTATAGATCGTAACTTGTAAATAATAGTCATAATAACATTTTCAACTCTATGGATAAAATCGGTGTCAATTCATTATTTTTCTGATTTAAATTCATTTGCATGGCCTTGTTCTTCTTATGTTAGGAACTTGGGACCAATGCATTAAAAGGTATTAGTATAAACTCTGTTATAAGATATTTATTCGTGCACCTCATGTTCACTTATGAGAATTGCGATCACCGCCGCCCTTATATTTTAGTCGTACAAAATATTTGAACGTCAAACGTGATTCCTACCTTGCATTTTCCAAAGTTGTATTTAGGATATGAAACACCGTCTTGTCACATGTTCATCCATTAATGCAACATACATAATCAAAATTGCATGGTCATTTGATATTATTAGTATAGTCTAAAAACATTATTAGTATAGTCTAAAAACTCAAAACCCAGACTCAATTTGTAACACCCCGTTTCGGCTTACCCGTGAACCGACCCGAAAATGTCACCGGCGACCGAACCGTTCACTAATCTACTGGGTTCGGTTAAGCCGACCCGGATCTGCCATCGGCGTCTCAAGATGGAGATGCAAACATGAAATGCATGAATGAGAACAATTGGGTTCTAATGCGGTCCTACATGCATGCTATAATATACAAGCAAAAACAAGACAAAACAATAAATGAGAAACCAAAAGAAAATATATACTACTACGTAAAAACGAACAGAGTTTCCCCTAAAAGTGCAATAAAGGCCAACCTATCCACAACAAAGGTATATAAATATTTTATCAAAATACGACAAAACATAACAATCTACCGCGGCATTCCATTATTATCTCATTTGTTTTCATCTAAGCCGAGGCTGAACTCAAGGCTCCCTGCTCATTCACATCTATCCGTTCATTTCATAACAGGCAATTCATCCAAACAAACACATCTAAATTATCATTCACATAGCATTAACACATCATCATTATACGTTACACGCGGCAGGTACATGTGTGAGCGGTTCCGTGCTGCTCCTCTGCAGTCCCGACAGCTTTCATCGCTCGCATTCCTCACCTACATATATAAATAGAAAAACCGTCAGTAACGAGTGTTACCGGCCCGAAAAATAACTAATATCAATCTGGCACAGGAGAGCAAACTCTCCTGTTGAATGAAAACTATATAGTTCCTCAAGAACTCTCATCAGGGCACATATGGGAGCCGTCGCCCTCGGGTCGACAGCGTCCCCTTTCTTTCTCATTCTCATACCTTGGCCATTTCTCTATCGCTTCTCGCATCAAATCTCATTCCTTTTCGCCCTCTACACCTTCCATATTACTCCTGGCCTTGAGCACGAAGGCCGAGCACTCTCAGGCAGTCGCCTTTAGTACCCTTTGAAACCACAAGTCTAGACATGCGCTGCATTGCAGTACCTGTGAACCTCCACACTTCTCTGGGTTTGAGGAACTCAAAGGTGGAGTTGTCAGGATCCCTCGGGAATGAAATAGCTCGCACACCATTCCAGAGCCCACTATCGACTCACACGTGCCCGCTCGCGTAGCACGGCAGTCAGATTTCCCTCATTCAATCTCTCACTGAAAACACGAAAACTATACATATATAAGCTCTAGGTTGGGATTATACAATAGGCCCGAAGGCATCGTGAGCTGGATCTGAAGTTCGAAAACAAACTCGAGGGATCTCATCCTCGAGGGTTATTAATCCGAAAGAACTGTTGGCTAAATGACCCGAGTTAAGTGGGATCCGATAAAACGCCACTTAACTCGTCCTGCACATGATAAATCAAATACACAATAGAGTAGCGTAAAATCAGAGAACGAGTCCTAAACGGACCTGGTAGAAGCTCCAAACGGGTCCACGCGCCTAGGCGGCGAGCTCCTACACTGTACCTACACAATCAAGCTAAAAACTAACGCCCGCATGATGAATCACACATCCTATAGCATGCACACACAATCAACACAATCACGCATCAATCAACACACATCAACCTATATCAATTCTAGCAAGTCTACTTAGGCTAGTTTGCATTAGATCATGATCATTACCTAGTTAACCCTAATTAGTTTCTTAGCCTCCATTTTTAACACCACTCAATCAAACAAATTTCATATTTTATCCTTAATCAAATCTACATTTATATATATTATTATAACACACAATTCACCAATCCTAGCATGCAATTCTAATAATCAATACTTTCAAATAATTAAGTTAAAATAAATTATACCTCGCGTCGTCAGAAAATCGGCGACGGCTAGGGTTTCCGTTTCGTGGCTCGAAACTCGAATTCAGCACCTAGCAGCGTCCGAAGTCCGATCAGATTGGACCGGGTGCGTTCGGCTGATGATCCGGCGAATTTCCCACGAATCCAATTTTTTGGCGTTCCGGCGATTTTCCGGCGAGTGTCGGCGGTTTTCCGGCGGATTCCGGCGATGATTCGGGACAGGGCAATCAGGGGGTCTATCGGCACCAGCTCGACGAGCTTGGTCCAATGGTGGTGTCAAACAGGGTAGTCTAGGGCGGCGATGGCTGTCGGCGACGGCGTCGAAAGGGCGGCGACGGTGGCGTGCTCCGATCGGGGCTACGGCCGGCCTCGACGACGGTCGGGATGATGGGGAAACGTCGGCGACGGCGAGGGGTGGTCGTCGGGGTCACAGCGGCGACGGCGCGGCCCGGACGGCGGCGAATCGACGAGGGAGGGCGTCGCGGCTTGTGGGGCGATTCCGGCGTCGTGGCGGCGAGACGGTGGCCGGGGTGGGTCGTGGCGGCACGGCAACTGCACAGCGGAGCGGGGTGGCGTTGATCGGCGGCAGCAGCGACGGAGCACAAGGCGGCGAGGGGTTTTGGGAGGGAAGGTGTCGGGAGGGAGAAAATACCCTCAATGGCAAACTCGTAAATAAGTATTGACTCGATTCCTACTCGAGTCAAAATAATAACTAGTTCGCAATAAATTCTAAAAAATCTAGAAAAATATGGGAAAAATCCCGTAAAATCAAACGAACACAGCAACATCCAAATGATATGTTCTATAACTAATAACCCACCCAAATATAATCCAACGCGTCCTAACGCGTTATTCGGCCTAAAACTATTTCTACGATCAAACATATAAAAAGAAAAATACTGCATACTTTCATATATTCTGATAACTCATTTCTCACCATCTTCTCGACGTTATCATCATATATTCAGGTACACCTGACTCTCATCGCTCATAACTCACGGCTGGCCTCGACTCAGCACGCGATTCATGAAACTGACTCGACTCGAACCAACGATTGAACCGACTGGTTCGGTAACGTAAAACCCTGACTCGAGTCACGGGTTTTACACAATTTGTCATGTGATAGGATGATTTTCAAACAAACAAAGAAGTAGTTAACATGCATCAAGATGATCATATACGAACAATTAGCCCTTGACTTGATAATTATCTTAAATTTACATCTCAATCACTAGCCGTACGAATATAAATAATGAAGTATATATTGAAGAATTGTATATTTCATGATCCAACGCAGATATGATGAAACTTTATCTTCAGATTCAAAATCGGTATATGAAGATGGATAATAATGCAACAACTAATAATGTAATTTTTTTGGGAATACTTTTGTAATCCTCATATGTGAAAAAATAAATTCACAATTATTTGTTTAAAACTGTAGATATGGCTTGTGGTCGCTTCCCACTTTGGCGTGGGAGCGGGTCACGTAGATGAGCTGAATGCATCACCCTTGGATGAGCATGCCCTTACACCCCTATTGGTTGATGATGTGGAGGAGCCTCATGTAAATGCAGCCGACGAGGTAGGTAGTTCTCGGCAGTCTAGAGGACTGAACAGATTCTAGTCTCCGAGCACGTCCGTATCTTCTGGAATGTTGTTTCATCTAACTACATGGAGGCAATGTTTTCATATTCTTACTCTAATATTGTGAATTTAATTTTAATGCATATATAGGATGAACATGTCTAATTATATTGTGAATTTTGTAGACTTCTAAATCAGAGTATACTCACACAAATAAGTGTCAAGTTTCATGGAGCATATATGAGGTAGACTGACGTAACTTCTGATCTTAGGAATATATGGTGTAGAGAGTGGATGAAAAATTACACAAACTCTCAAATTTTATTATATACACTTTCAAAAATGTATTACATAGTTTGTAATATTGTTTAACTTTGTTTAAGGCAAAGTATACATGCAGAGCCAGAGGATGAGCCACAGTATGAGCTGCCTCTTCGAGGCAACCCCTAAATTGTATATAAGGGGATGATGAAGGTGAGGGATGCAACACTTGCACAGATAGACATAGGAGACCTTCCAATATATGTTGAGGAAGGTTGGGTCTGTTTGGATTCAGTCGGACATCTAGGAGCGTCTCATCCAGGAGCGTCTGATCTTAGGAATATATGGTGTAGCAAGTGGATGACAAATTACACCAACTCTCAAATTTTATTATTTACGCCTTCAAAAATGTATTACATAGTTTGTAATATTATTTAATTTTGTTTAAGGCAAAGCATATATGGAGGCCAGAGGATGAGCCACGGCGTGAGCTGCCTCTTTGAGGCAACCCCTAAATTGTATAAGGGGATGATGAAGGCGAGGGATGCAACACTTACACAGGTGGACATAGAAGACCTTCCAATTTATGTTGAGGAAGGTTGGGTCTATTTGGATTCAGTCGGACATCTGGGAGCGTCTCATCCGGGACCACTAGGCTAATAATAGATTATGGGAGTTATCAGATAAAAATGAGAAGAATTAGATGACAGAGAAGGACAGTGAAATTATCCATCATGTTGGTGGATATGTTAGTTTAGAGATTCATGAAAAATTATTGGTATGAATATTTTTATTTAATTGTTTTATTTGGACATTCGATTAGTCGTGTTATAACTTATTTAAGTTCATTCATAATGTAGGAGAAAGATGTGGGACTCCTTGTCCTGTGGTCAATTTTGTTCATACGCCAATAATAAGTGCAAGGTTGTAGTAGTAAGTTTTGAAATTTTATTAATAAATTTATTAATAAATTTCAAATATAACTTTTTACATAATGTCATATGATATTATCATTTGGTGCATGTGTTCGACTTAATCTACTTGTTAATTGATTTGTGCTAATCAATATCATTTTTTAAAGCTAGGTGCCAAGAGCGTATAGAGTTAACATATGGTACTTATCATTCTAGCTAATTGTTGGTGGTTGACCCTTTGGCACACCAATATGAGATCGGAGAACCAAATAATGATCAATATTATGGATTGGGATCTACATTGACAGTAGTACGTCATCATCCTCCCAAGTCACGTGGATTCACTTCTTATCACGTTGAGGATGCTGGTCTGATGCTGTTGTGATGAGTGAGACTTCTCAGCATGATGAATCTTTTCTTCAGCGGCTCAAGGAGTTAGAGACCCGCAAGCAAGATAGACGAGCAGAGATCTTAAGGATGAGGGAGGAGATGAGAGCAGATGGTTAGGCTTGCTAGCTCACCCAACTGCTCGACTAGAGTGACCAACGATTGAGGGAGGAGGCTTTGAGTAGATGAATTGTTTAGTCCATTTCTGATGCTATGGACAAACACACACTTCATATGTTTTCCTATTGTAGAGATGAGTATCATGACTTCTTTGTTATGACCTTGATATGCTACTCCGTGATCCTTCTACGCCTCCTTTGGTCTTGATATAAGGTTTTGTTTTTTATTATACATTCGATTTATATTTCATGTATGAAATCTATATTTTATTGAATTTAGGATTTAACTTTTATTATATATTTTTATATAGATTTTGTCACCATATTTATTCATTGAATAATCTTTAAAATAAATAATATTTTTAACTATTTCACTTTATTATCAAAATAATTATAATTAAAATTAATTTCAAAATATCTTTAAAATATGATATTTTTAAAAATATTAAATTATGTCATATTGATACATTCATGAACATCCTACTTATGAACTTTTTTATACATATACGTAAATTTTATTATGAGGGATTTACTAAAAAGATTTCAAATATAAATTTTATTATGAGGGATTTACTAAAAAGATTTCAAATAGAGGTGAAACTCGCATTAATTATAATATAAGGTGTAACCTACCTTAAATTTTTTCAAAATCAAAATACTTAATATTTTTATCAAATATTGTACCAAGTCAAATTGATCATCAAAATTCAGACTCAACTCGAAGCCGACTCTAAGCTAACTTGAAATCGATTACATTAAAATTTTAATTATCTAAATAAAATTTATATAAAATAAATATATATTGCTAGCTCTCTTAACAATTAAAAATAAAAAATAATTATTTACATTAATTAAAAATATTAATTTAATAAATATAAAAAAATAATATATTTTAATAACTTTTATTATAAGATTCAAAAAATTAATTATAAAATTAATCAATACAAAGTTATATATAAAGTTTGACACAATAAATCATGGAGTGGCCTGGCGGAAATTCCCGATGATTGATGATGAGCTCGACCCTGAATATCCGAGATCCGAGCCAGCAAGGTCGATTTCGAAAGTTCAAAAGAGGACATTGCCCAGGACAAACGGGCGCGTAAAAACACGTGACGTAGGTTCTAGCACATCCCAAAAAGCAACATCTACGGGATTGGGGAGGGTGACATTAAATGCGCGCCGTTGCACGTCGCCCTCTCTAATTTGAAAAACAATTCTCCGAGCCCCGAAAAAAGCGCTCCCACCACCTCCACCACCCGCGCCCCTCCGCATTTATCGCCGCCCGATTCGGCAGTCCTCTCCCTCCCATGGCCGACGCCTCGCCGCCGCGCCTACCTCCTTCTCCGGCGCCGGTGGTGTCGCCGCCTAGGGGCTGATTCGTCGGGGGAGAGGATGGAGCGGCCGCGGCCGTTGAGGCCGTCCCGCGGTGGCGTGGGGAGGTCGGCTGGGTCGGCGCCCGGATCCGGAGGTTGTTGCCCGAATTTGTTTGATTTTGTGGTTTGGATTAGACGTTCGATTATTTGTTTTTGAGTTGTTGTTGTTGATTTGGTTTGGTTGTTTTGTTTTGATGGAGTGATAGATGCTGTGGTTAGGATTAGGCGTTGGATTATTTGGCTGTTGTTTGTTTGTTGGGATGACATGAGATGGTTGTTCTTTGTTGATATGGCTGTGGTATTGTGTTGGGGGTGACCGTCACGAATGGTTGGGGTGTTGTGTGAAACTTTTGGATTTAGGTTCGTTGTTACCGTTTTGTTTGCTGATGAAATGCTGCTGGAATTCGTTGACTGGTGGTAGTCGGATGTTTGTGGTGTGAGGGTTTGAAAGGTGTGTGAAGTTATTGGTAGGAAATGTTGCCTAAATGTTATTTTATTTTTTGAGTTTTGATGCTTTATGATCAGTTACTGATGGCTTGTATTTGCCTTGAGAGGTGAGTTTCCGTGGTGGAGATAAATTAGGGTCATGTGAATACTATCTGTTTGATCACAACTCGTTCCTCGAAATTGGAATGAGTGGTTGGTAGATGTATGTTGTTAAACTGTGGTGGGAATAAATTTTTGTGAACTCTTTTTGATTTGTAAGATTGGTAGGGAAGAACAAAACTATCTATTTTACATTGTTATTGAGTATCCCTAAGATGTTCGCGTGTACAAATCTTAATCCTAAAAGAACCTTGTTGTTTTTTTAATATTATTTGTATGTAAAGAGGGGATGGGGTTTCACAAGAAATATGATTTGCCTTATTCAAAAACATGTCTAAGGATCCATCATCAGTATTTTATCTCAGCTATGCCAGGTCGTAGTTTTTATAGGGCTTCTTAATTGCCCTCATAATTACATTGATGAATCATAATTCAAAGCGGCGATTTTTTTGTCGGATGCTCTTAATGCCAAAACCCCCGATCAAAGGAGAAAATGAGATGAAGTTTTAGAAGTTAGAACAGCTATGTACATTGTGTAATGAGAATGTTTATATGGCTTCTTTCTTTTTTATATTTTTCAAATTGATAATGAAGTTACTGTAGATCTTTTTTGTGAATCATAAAATGAATTTTTTTGACTTTTCTTTACATGAAAAGTCTAGATGGTTGCTTACTTTAACTTTCCTAGAGTAATGTTGACATTAGATATTAACAAGAAATGATTGTTGTAGGAAATTATCGAGCTGAACAGCGGATGGATACAGTGAAGATGGTTGATCAGTTTGGTACCTATACAAATGAAAAGAATTTTGTATGATCCTCTTTACTTGAATTTGCATATATAAATTTTCTTAGTTCCTTTACATGCCAAAGGATATGGTTAGTCTAAATTCTTGATATTGCTAATTAGAAATATGAAAAGTTTGTCTCTTAAATATTATTATGCATTGATGGATATTCTAACACGCCTTACAGCATCCTTCTAAGTCAAGACATAAGCCTTTGAAGGAAGCTAGCACCACACCAATGAAATCTTTGATCGCAGAGGAATTGTCACGTGATACAGGAAGGAGGCAGTCACCTGGTGTCATTGCAAAACTAATTGGCCTTGAACCACTTTCCACTCAGCATCAAACAGTTAGAGTTAAGAAAAGGCTTTCAGAAACCAGCTACCGAAAGGCAATATGTGAGTTCCAAGAGAACAATTATTCATCCAGGAAACATATAATGCACAGAAACAACCCACAACAGTTTAAAGATATCCATGAAGTGCTGCAAACATCAAAAACTGAGAAAATGATGGCGATGCCCATTAAGAAAGATGCAAATTCAAAGTTTAATATGGAAAGAGAAGCTTATGTTAGGCAAAAGTTTATAGATGCAAAACGTCTTTCATGTGATCAGCGTTGTCATTCTTCTAAAGATTTTCATGATGCTTTGGAAGTCTTGCAATCAAACAAAGATCTTTTTCTCAAGATTCTTCAGGAACCTAATTCTTTGTTTGCAAAACATCTTCATGAACTACAGAGTTCATCTCTACCGGCCCCTAAAAGAGTTTTGAAGTCTGCAAAATCCTCAAGGTCCGAAAAATGTGGTTCTGACTATAATAAGGATGTCAAAACTAAGGATGAGATTCTGTTCAGAAAGCATGATATTTGTCCTCCACATAAATTTTTGAAATCGCTTCATGAGGAGGCTAGAGCTACTGACCTTCCTACAAGAATTGTTGTTCTGAAGCCATATCTTAAAACAGCGCAAAGATCAGGTGAGGTTGTTCTATTACCAAACTCTTTGTCAAATTCTTTTATTGCATGCAGAAGCAAGGAAGATACTCAACAATTTGATAAGAGTGATAGGTTTTGTGAGGCTAATGGTAGATCAAAAGCAACTCAAAGTATAGAACAAGCCACACAGAGGCAGAGGAGCCCAAGAGAAATTGCCAGAGAGATTACTCTTGAAATGAGGCTTAGTGCTGATCCAAGCAGAAATTTAACTCTTGGTAGCGAAGGGTTATCCACATTTGAAAAGCCATGTACATCCACCAGTTCAGAAATCCTAACTGATCATAAGGTCTTTAAATTTGCTTCCAATCGATATCGTACTCATGATGCAACATGTAGTCCCTCATCATCACGTTCAAAAGAGTCCTATGTAAATAAAGAAGCAAAGAGGCGCCTTTCTGAGCGTTGGAAGATGTCCCATAGATGTCAAGAAGCAAAAGTTAATATTGGTGCAGGTACCTTGGGCGAAATGCTTGCGTTGGATGGCACGAATAGCATGAACATGCCTTTGGATTCCATGTTTGTTCAGGCAGGTTCAAGGGACAGATTGCTGGGAACCCCATTGGGGATATCTAGTAAAGATGGATGGAAGGGAGAATGCCCTTGTATATTGACAAAGTCCAAGTCTCTTCCTGCTTCATTGACAGCCCCTAATTACCTGAAGACAAAGAGTAGGCATGAAGCTTTAAGTGATGATGAAGGTTCAGCCATGAGAAAAATGATGCATTTAAGCCTTGAGAAGCAGCGAGAGAATTTTTTTTTCAAGAATGGACATGCTATTTTGAGAAGAATGGAACTGGATGGCACAAGTAATGGTTGCAATGTAGTAGACAATATAGAATGTGACCACCCTACCCAAAAATCTTTGATGACACCAAATGAGCACAGAGATTTGCATGAAACTACAATTTCATCTCAAGAACAGCAAATTTACTCTAAAACATATTCACACGAAACTGAGAGTCAAATGGGTAGCAGATCTGACAGTTTTGAACATGAATTTGAATGTTTATCAGAAGAAAGTCAGATTGAATGTTTTACGACTTTGGTAGAAAAGACCAATGGGGACACCATTCCTCATGCCCTGAATGATACACCCTTGCAGGTTTGTTACTATTACTTAAAATTTTTTTTAATATAAGGTATGTCCTTGATGTTGCTTATTTTAGTCATTTGTCATGGGCATTTTCCTTTTTGATATGACTGCACAAATATTTTTACTGTATAAGCTTTTTTGTTAGATCCTGTATGAGTTTCATACAATTGTGCCATCTTTTATTAAATTATTTTGTGCCCTGGAAATTTTTGGTTAGAAATCAATTGTTTGCTTTATGTTGAAATTTTTGGGTGGATAGTTTTCCTCCGTTTAGTATGTGGTAGGTACACTTCAGGATCATCAAAATATTTGTTTTCTGTAGCTGTGTCCTGTGAAATATTTATCCTTACGCCTTATGTCGAGTATAAATATGGTCTTATCTTATGAGGACTTCTATTGGTGCCATGTATTATGCTGATTTCTTTGCAAGTAGCTGATTAGTTAGAGAGTGGCCTTTTTTTGACACACTTTCCCTTTCTGTTTAAGTGCCAATTTATGAGTACTTCAGGCGTTTAGAAATTAGTACCAAGTGATTTGCAGCACTGCTTCCACATTGTTAATTAAGATTCATGAGCACATGCTTTCTAATTTGCTTACGTGCCTGACCTATATCTGATTGTGTTGCATGAATCATGGCATGAATTGTCTAATTGCATTTAATTTAATTTAATTTTTCTTTGCATGTAAGTTATGGTGGGAGTTCTCTTTGCTTCAGGACCATGACCAGTCTCTTTGGAAATCCCATAGTGCTGCTGGAGTTTCTGAGATTCAATCAATCTCGAAGGAATCTGAGCAGCCTAGTCCTACTTCGGTTCTGGAAACTTTGTCGGATGAAGATATATCCAATGCTGATTGCTTCGAAAAAGTTAGTGCAGGTCTTCATGGTAAGAGTGACTGTAATTTAAAAAAATTTATAGAGTTTTCTTCTAATTTTCTGTATTGTGTCAGAATTAAGGCTTCAACTCGAACTTCTTAAGATGGACTCGGGGGTATCCTCTCCGACTGTAGTAAGTGATGAAGAAGCTGACAAGGAATGTGACAGTCCAGTAGTAGCAAAAGAACCAGTTGTCCTAAACGAGGAAAAAAGAGACTTCTCCTTCATACTTGATGCACTTGTTACCTCGGGATTAGATGCCTCATTTACGCTACATGCTACCCGTTACTCTTCAGAATTCCCCTTGAATCCAGTAGTATTTGAGAAGTTAGATCAGAAATACAAAGGATGGCAGAGTTGGACTAGGGGTGAACGACGGCTGCTATTTGATCAAATGAACAGGGTGCTTTCCGATATTCTGGACTCATGCATGGATGATAGGCCTTATGTGAAGTCAAAAGCATACAGAATAGTCCCAATGAGTTGGAGCACCGAGGCACTTGCAGAAATGATTTGGAAATTATTGAGTAGTCAAGGAATTGAGGAAAGACAGAGTTGGGCAGGGAAGGCCCTGAAGTGGAATTTAGTATGGACTGATTTTTCCGGTGATGTAGACAAGATTGGCCAAGAGCTGCAGGGCTTTTTGATGGAAGATTTGGTGGAGGAGGTTTTGCTAGAGCTAGCATCTGGCATCAATTAATTACATTACAGAATGTACTGTACTATGTAACTGAACATATCACTGATCCCTTCTCACTATTGTAACACGCATCATCACCTTATACTAGCTACGTAGAGTTGTATATCAGACATAGTATAGTTTTCTATGTGGAGCCTTGTACAAGCCTCGAATTTTATTGTTGCTCAGGAGTTCCGAGCCCATTTGAACATCGACTTTGTCTGGCGATTTTATGAATTGCTAACTCTTTTAACGGAATTACGGATGAGGGTCAGAAGAATTTGAAGGGCATGGAAAGAGTCGTATCATCCATTGTGGAAAGAAAAGGCGTTATTATGGTGAAACGCAAATCTTCCGAAAGCTCTTGGATGTCATGATATATGTGGACGAGCTCCTTTGATTGCGTTCTTTGGACTTGGAGTGTGGTTTCTAAATTCCCAGGTGCTTTCGCCCTGATTAGACACGAATATCTTCCTTGAAATGCTATCCCATTAATTGAAGCTTAAAAACTCAAATCTCTGTTTGGGAGTTAGTACAGTTGGTAAATATGCAGACTTAAACAAATTTGATTTCCATAAAAAAATAGCACAATCGGCTTCTTTCTGCTCCAAATTAACCGTAACACAAACCTAACCCAAAAACCTTAGCAGCGACCAACTCCATTGCATCAACTCCACCATTAACATAACCATTGCCGAGCAGACCGAATAACATGTGTACTACAATTTAGAACAAGAACTCCACCTATAAATATCAACACAACCTTCATTTCATCTTCATCAAATCAAATCAATCTCTAATCACTTCCCATCGACCACTAAGGTTTCCAAATCCCCAATCTCAATATGGCTTATACTAAGCAGCTCATATCCCATGCACCCAAGACCACCCTCTACCTCCTGATCTTACTATCCACCTCCCTCACCATTGCCACCGCCAGCCGGATTCTCGACGAAGCCCCGCCGCCCACCACCGCCAACCCGCTCACCCCGGAGAAGACCCCCGACGTCGCCGGAGCACCGACCATCGCCGCCGCCGCCGTACCCGACGTTAAGAGTGGGACCATCCCACCCACGGCCGAGCCGCTGACCTTCTTCATGCATGAAATCCTGGGCGGCTCCCATGCATGCGCCCGGGTGGTCACAGGCATCGTCCCGGCCGCCGCCGGCAGCACCCAGCTCCCCTTCGGCAAGCCCAACACCGGCGTCTTCCCCACCAACGGCGCCGGCGGCGTCCCCTCCCCAACACCAACATCCCCTTCGGCACCTCCTCCAACGGCGCCGTCATCACCAATACCAACAACGCCAACCCTTTCGGCATCAACGGGCAGACGACCACCGCCGGGGTGATTAACGGCGCCGGCGGCACCAGCATCGTCACCGGCGGAAGCAGGCTTCCGTACGTGGCCGGAGGGCAGCTGCCGGCGGGGTCGACGCTGCAGAAGCTGCTGTTCGGGACGGTGACGGTGATCGACGACGAGCTGTCGGAGGGGCACGAGGCCGGCACCGGCGTGGTGGGGCGTGCGCAGGGGTTCTACGTGGCCAGCTCCGAGGACGGGACGAGCCAGAGCATGATGTTCACGGCCATGTTCGAGAGTGGGCACTACGAGGACAGTATCAGCTTCTTCGGGGTGCACCGGATCGTGTCGGAGGAGTCGCAGATAGCGGTGATCGGCGGGACTGGCAAGTACGGCAATGCCAAGGGGTATGCGACAGTGAAGACGCTGCCGGCCGTGGAGGAACATACCACTGATGGGGTGGAGTCTCTCCTCCAGATCAGTGTCTACCTCTCTTAATTATTCAGACGATGATGATCATCATCATCATATGATAATCATATGATATTATATCTTTGCTTTGGGCAAGTTTGTTATGTTTAAATATATCTATATATGTTATCTACCTTTGTATGTAATGTGGAAATCATCCTTTCTTGGGGATTGAGTTGATATATATCATCATTCAATTAAAAAAGAAGCTTTAACCATTGGTAAGTTTCATGTTAAACGGCTCATGTCCCACACTTCAACAATTTGATCAATTTGATACATATCATCGTTCATTGTTGATTTAAGATGCATATAGTGGGTGTTAATTTATTTACAGGAAACAATTGATTATACAAACGTTTTGCAGGAAAATTAAATTACAATGGGTAATCTCGTTTACATTCAACTCATTTCATTAGTGGGGAGCTTAGAGATATTTATGCTTGTCAGAGAAATAGGTTATAGGAAGTTATCAATTTTTTAGTGCAATCTAAAATGAAAGATGCAAAATGAAAATATTAATTATAATTTTAAAATTCACTTTAACCTCTATATAAACGTTGAATAACACAATTTCCGATATTCGAAAAACTATATACATGACTAAAAAGTGAGGTTTGAAAGTGTTTATAACGCAACTCATAATACGGAAAGTAGATTATTAGTCTACATGTTCCACAATTATGAATTGCAACGGACCAGTTAGTACAATATTATGCCAATTAAATACATGCTCAGCCCATAAAATGACGAGGACAGATTTCGAATACTATTATTAAGGGTATTTTAATTGATATAAGAAAGGATCATAACTTATATAATTATGATTAAACTTTGAGTAAGAATTTAGTTTGTTAGTTTGTAACTTAAGCATTTCTAAAAAATTTCCTTTTCGGGCCCTAACCATGGTTATGATATTGAGCTTAGCTCCATGAAGTTAATTAAATCCTCTTGATAATTGGTCTTAATTGCATATAACATTCAAGGGTCAGATTTTGCATGAGAATAGTTTTTTTGTTAGCCAATCATTCGAGAAGGCTAATGTGCTTGTATATATATATTTATATCGAAGTGATACAAATTAAAAGGAAAATGGTGGATGATGATTAAAGTGTAACATCTCAAATCTGGTTCCTCTCGAACTAAACCAGAATGTTACGGGTTATCCAAGTAGGTCGGCTAACCTTAACATAACCTGAAAGGATCTACTTTCTGCGTCTTAAGATGGAAATTAAATTTTGTCATGCATTTATGGAGTATTTAGAACCTAACATAATTCTATGTGACTGACATGGCTCATACAATCACACTCAAAACCAACCAAGAATACGAAAATTGATAAATTCTAAAACAAAACGGACAGAGTGGCCCATGTAAGTACAACAAGCACTAGCCTGTCAAATAATATATAATAACATATATAGCAAACCATGCACACAACATTTTCATTCAATTGTATAATTCTTTTTAGTTGAGTTTAGACTAAACTACTAATTCACATTTTATTTTAACAATCTCATCATGACATATTGATAAATATAACATCTAAAAATATTTTATAGTCAAACCGATGTGTGCACACAAGTGATAGTCAAACCGTTGTATGTGTACAAGACAACAATGCTCCTCCGTCTATGTTGACATATTAGACTCTTACTCCTTATTTATATATATATATATATATATATATATATGTAAAAACACATTAGTAACAAATGTTACCGATCTAAAAATAATTATACAATCTAGTAAATGAGAGCTGACTCTTATTTTAAAAAAACCATATAGAACTTCAGTTAAACTCTTTGAAGAGCATCTACTAGGAAGCCATCTGGTCGCGAACCCAATATCATCTTGAGCTGACTAGTCTATATGCCTTTCTCAGTATTTTCTCATGCTTCTGTTTTGTCCCTTCGGACTACCAGTATATCCTAAGCTTTCTCCTGTCCTCTATATATCTCCTGGCCCTTAGCCGAGTATTTTTAGGAAGTCCCCTTCAGTATCCTTTGAACCACACGTGTAGACATGAGCTACATAGCAATACCCGTGAACCTTCACGCTCCTCCAGGTGTGAGGAAACTCAAAGCGCAGAGTTGTAAGGATCCCTCAGGAGTGGAATAACCGTCTTACTAATCCAGAGCCCGTTGTGACTCGTACGTGCACTCTCTCATGGTACATATAAGCCAATTTTACCTTCTCTCATCTCACTGAAAATTCGATAAATTTTTACATAGGCCTAAGAATGGATTTAATATTATAGGCTTGAAGATAACTTGCAGTGGATCTTATTTTTGAAATCATACTCAAATTATCTTATCCTTCAAGGTTATTAATCCAAAAATCTATTCGACTAAATGACCCGAGTTAAGTGGGATCCGATAAAATACCACTTAACATGTCCTATAAACAATAAATCAAATCACAACAAAAGAAGCGATAAGCAAGGGGTAAATCCTAAGCGGACTTGGTAGAAGCTCCAACCCAATCGCCCTAAACAGCAAGCTCCTACTTGATATATATACAACAAGACTATACACTAACACTCATACCAACTATACAATGCATGTATGAAATGGATGCATTTGAATCCTTGTGCAATCATGAATACTGTAAATACTAACATCAATATCAGGCTATCAACAAATGAATTAAATAACAAATTAACAATTTAAAAGCTTTCTGTCATTACTTTTAATTGGGTGACTATGCCACAACTTCTAAACTTATCATTATCTCCTACAAATTCCCATTGTGAATTACAATTTTAATCAAATTAATAATTCACTTACTCAATTATAAAATTAATACCTACTCCACAATTTCAAACATCATCTATAACATATTTAATTTCATAATCAAATAATTTGAATTATCATTAATCCCTATCAAATCTTAATTACATAAAAAATTGTATTAATCAGTAGGTAATTATCACAGAATTTCAAAATTAACATATTAACAAAAACATGAACAATTCACAAAATCATAGATAATATGCATAATGATCAAAATTAATTGAAAATCTAAAATTTAAGAAGCAATAAGTGTTTCACACTAATACAGCGTAAAATCAACGACGACGGCTTCTCTCCTCTTCTTCTCTCTTTTTTTTTTAACAGCCCCATATTTTCCTTCACTGCTTGAGTATTTATAAAATTCCAAACCTCTAAGTAGTTCCATGATTTAGGGCTTCCATTCCTCACCTATCTCTTCTTATCTTCTCATTCTTCATATCTTTTTACTTTGATTTTGGAACTACCACCACTTATTTCTTTGGTGATGGCTAGCTGTGGAAGCATGGGCTCGTCTAGGGTGGTTCAATTATATGGTTTGGACGAACAAGAATATAAAATTAACAATTATAATATAAATTTAGATGATTTAACTAGTTGTACTTATATATACGAGGGAAAACATTATCTATTTGATGTATACCTCTGGTAGGTTCCATTGCTTTTTATCGGATATATTTGGATTCGCACTTTTTAGCTCTAACAGAAACTAAAAATTTAGATGTTAACTTAATATACTGTGAATTATTTGCAAATTTTCTCACTCTACTCTGTATTTTGAGTCTGGGCATGATTTGAGCCTCTTATAAACTAGAACATAAATGAGCTAACCAAACACCACAAAAAAAAAGATTTTTCTTCACATTTTTCTGCACATCTTCTCCACACCAATTTTTGAAGTGGAGAAAACTTTAGATTTTTTCTTCTACCTTTAAAAATATTTGAAGGTGAATATGTGTTAATTTTTTAAAATTTTCTCCCCTATTATAAAATATATTTTTAATATTAAAACGAGGAGAAAATTGGAGCGGGAAAAGAAAGGTGGATAAAAATTTCTCCTATTTTTTAACATAGAGAAATGTTTGAAAATTAGCATGTACCACCTTTAAAAATCAATTCTTTATGTAGTGAGCATCGATCCCATGCATAGAAATACGTCGAATGATTTTGCTTACAAATACGTCGACTTAGTCCTCAATTAGAAGGACTAAGCCGTAACCGAACACTAATATATTTGTCTCCCAAAAACACAATAACCAGCTGATTGGCAATCGCATTTTAACATCAAATATTCAAGCTCTTGATCAGTTACATCCATGCAGAATAGTACTTGTTAATGATCGCCATCAAATTACATACATACCAAGAAACCAAGAATACCAAATGCATGACACGAATCGAGAGCATGTAATAACAGTACAGTGAAAAAGATCACAATATAAACTTTGATAATAATGTACATCAAGCGAGAAAGACATTGATCTCCAGCAACGTTTCTGCACCATCGTTAGCATCAGCACCCACGGCGGGGTGCAACGTCTTCACGCTCGCAAACCCCCTGGCCTTCACGTACTTTCCGGTGCCGCCCATCACCGCGAGCTGCGACTCTTCCACCCCGCCGCTCTTGTGCACCCCGAACAAGCACAGGCTATCCTGGTAGTGGTTGCTCCCGAACATGGCCGTGAATGCCATGGTCTGGCTCAACCCGTCCTCCGAGCTCGCCACGTAGAACCCCTGCGCCTTCCCCACCATGCCCGACCCGAGCTCGTGCCCCTCCGTCAGCACGTCGTCGATCACCGTCATCGTCCCGAACAGCAGCTTTTGCAGCGTCGAGCCCGCCGGCAGCTGGCCGGCGTTGAAGAAGGGTAGGCCGTTCACGCCGCCGATGACGTTGTTGCCGCCGCCGCTCATGATGGGGGCGGCTGTCTGGCCGCCGAGGCCAGTGAGGAAGGGGACGTTGTTGTTGTTGATGGTGTTGAGGACGCCGTTGTTGTTGCCGTTGGGGAGGCCCGCCCCGCCATTACCCGGGAGGACGGCGCCGTTGGGCCGGGCGAAGGGGAGCTGGCCAGAGACTGCCGGGTTGGAGACGACGCCGGTGATCACCCGGGCAGAGGGGTTGGAGCCACCCAGGATGTCGTGCATGAAGAAGGTCAGAGGGTGGTGACCGGCCCCGCTGGCCCCGCCGGCCGGAGCGCCTTCCACTGTGGTGGGGGAAGGAGCTGTGGTCGTGGTGCCGGTGGTGGCCGTGATGGTATGAGCCACAGGAGGTACGACATCGCCTGTGGTGGCGATGGGTGCAGCTGCCGGAGGGACGACTTCGTTGGTGGCGCTGGAGGGAGTGATGGGATGAGCCACCGCAGGTACGACATCGCCTGTGGTGGCGATGGGTGCAGCTGCCGGAGGGACGACTTCGTTGGTGGCGGTGGAGGGAGTGATGGGATGAGCCACCGGAGGTACGACATCGCCGGTGGCGACGATCGGTGCAGCTGCCGGAGGGATGACTTCTTTGGTGGCGGTGGAGGGGGTGATGGGATGAGCCACCGGAGGTACGACATCGCCGGTGGTGTCGATGGGTGCAACTGCCGGAGGGACGACTTCGTTGGTGGCGGTGGAGGGAATGATGGGTGAAGCCACCGGAGGGACGAGTACTTCACTGGTTGTGGCGGTGGAGGGGGCGATGGGGGCAGCTTCCGGAGCTACGACTTCGGCGGTGGGGGCGGTGGTGGTGGTGACTGGAGCAGCCAGCGGAGGAGTAACGTCGTCTTCGACGTCAAGAAGAGTGCGGCCGGCGAAGGTGAAAGTAGTGGAGGTGGCGAGAAGTAGGAGAAGCACTAGGCATATTGTTGCAGGGTTGAGTGTTGCATGGAAGAATGATGGGTTGGCCATGAGAGGTTGTGAGTGTAAGTTGGATGAGTAGCAGCTGAGGCTGAGGTGGTGAAGGGGAAAGCTGGGGGTGGTTTTATATACATCCATGAATTAATGTTTTAGGTGAGGGATGAGCTTCGCTTTTGTGCATGCATGGTGGAGTTGATGAGGAGGAGTTGTTCATATCTTCAAAATTACACCATCATTTTTCTTTATATAGATATATATATATATACATACATATTGTTATGTATTAAATTAAACAGGGATGGATGGAGTAGGAGGACCAAATGTCTACTAATTTTCTTAATTGATTATGGTTTTTTATGCTTGATTGGTAATTAACTAGTTTACTAAACTTTTCAGGATTCTAATCTTGTTTATGCTATTCGTTTTCTAAAACAAAACGGAGATAACTATCCGTAGTTAGCCGGGGCAGTTCACATTGAACAGAACAGGCCCATATAACTTACTGGTAGGATTCTTGTGAGCCACCTTGGCTTCAAAAATCAAAATGGACAGGCTGAGCTAGCCCATCATATATAGGTGGCACATAAAACTTCTAGTTGTGCTTGGGTTGATGTTAGGGTTTTCAGTAATTGAGGTTTAGGGTTTAAAGTTTACGAATATAGAGCCAAATATAAATTAGTATTAGAGGTATTGTGAATTCAAAAAACAGAAAGAAAGAAATTCACCTCTTGCCATTTGAAAAATTAATTCACCTTGTTATAATCATTAACCCTAATATAGCAAAGAGCATTGCACCATTAGCTAAAGAGCCTCATAATTAATCTACATGATTTGTTAGTGATTTGTGACGATGGCTCTAAACTTAGCACAACATAGCTTGGCATTTTCAATTTTCCCCCAAAAGTAGTATTTTTCAATCAGAAAAAATATTATTAACTACTATGATATATTCTTATTTTAGCCCAAGTAAATATAGGCTATTAAAATATAATTACGCTGGATAATGGAGGCAATTATTAAAATAATTAAGAACCTTTTAATCTTGATGGGTGGTTAAATTTATTTTAGCTCATAAGTATATATCTCTTTTTAATTTATGGTTTAAATAAAGAGATCAACTCGGGTTATGGGGAAAATAGACCTTTCAAGTTACATCAAAGTTCGGCCCATAATTTTGAGTGTCCCAAAATCAATGTTAGCGATTTGGCCTACTCAATTTAGAGATGCTTAGTATCTTTTAGCATAGGCCCAAAGAGACCTTGGAGGCTGGATGTATCTCAGATAGCCACAGACAACATAAATTGTAGCTCAATTATATATATGGTCCTACAATATTGGCAGCTCAATACAGCTACCAATCCCCATGTAATTATCAATCCTAGTGAACAACACAGTCTTTCAAGTTCAAACAATGTTTGCACCACTATCAGTAGTAAAACACTTCATGGGTCACAGTAAAAACCACTGTTTAATTAACTGTACCATTCCAAGAAGTGAAACCTTCAAAGGGACAGTGCACACTGGCTCAACAATTATTCAACTTTATATAGCTGTTTTAATTTGGCTATCTGGGCTGCACTGCCCAAGAGGGTCCTCAATCTTAATATTTGTTCACAAATGCACGTGCCATGTCTGAAAGTTTGATCGTTATACCAATTTTATTGCTCTGCAAACCTTGCAGTTGTTGCCCAGTATCATGTGTTCCATGTCTGGTTTTTTTCTGTTCACTTCCCCCACTAGCTTGTGTGCATGAAATGCTGCTTGAAAAGACATTTAACTTTGGTACATTGTCTGGAGTAAATGAGATCATACATAAACGACACCATAAAAAGACAACCAATTAGTTCTTCCCAAGAATTACGCATGCTAGGCAGGAATTCACTCTCCCAAAACTTCACTCTTTACAAGGATTTCAACAAACAGACACAGATTCGTTTCTTGCATCATAGATGCGCATTTGGCTCGAAATTGCCTGGCTAGGTAAAACTAAATTTAACTTGTGTTTTATGGAGGAGATCATATATGTAATATGATATGTCAAGCTCATGCTCCTCTACAAGCTGGTGCTAGGCGTGGACGTGAGGAAGATGACAGCGGAGAAGAAGTTGAGGAAGTTGACGACGGAGGGGAAGGCCAAACTGTGCGTTCTTGACCCTTGAGATGCTAGCAAGCACGCCCAGAGGTGTCACATCTCCTATGACTGTCACCTTCTTTGCTTTGAAGTCTATGTTGAAGGACTTCACCCCTGCAAATCAGATGTTTGCAAACTCAATATTGATATTTCACTTCCGAAGTTTTAGCAGAAATGGATTGAATGAGAAATCCAATAACAAATGAAGTTTTAAATGGTTTGAACTTGCGCATCTACAGTTCTACTGTGTTAATTCTCATGCATGTAAAGTGTAGCACCAGATGTGCTCATCGACCCAGTTCAAAGTTTGTCAGAAACATGTTGAACAAAGGCAGATTTCATTGTGATTAGCTAAAAATTGTACCCACCTAATGAATTGGTATGAAAGTATAATATTCTGGAGTAATTGATCAGATTCTAACTTTACCTTCCATTCTGGAGATGTGTTTCCTCACTTTTCCTTCACATCCCTTGCAATGCAAAGACACCCTCAGAACTACCACCTGCAAAAGGTTACCAAAGCTTACATCAGCATAACTAAGTAGCAGAAGTACATCACTTGATCAAAGAAGCTGGTATAGGAAGCAGTTTTGACCTGGTGATCATCATGGGACCTAGGCGGAGAAGGAGGATGTCTAAAAGGAGACACCAGATCTTGGGTAGGCTTGGATACTAAGGAGGAACTGGGCTGGACAGGAACAAGAGCAGAAACAGGATCAAACTCATTGAACACGTCCAAGAAAGCAGTTTCACCCAAAAGACATCTAGAAGAGCCAAGAGGACTGTTGAGGTCACTCTGCTTTGCACTGCTCTTCCTTGGCTTCGGGATGTGGGGCTTTTTTTGTCTTGGAGCAGTGCGGGAAGAAGATGGGTGGTGGTCAGTTTTAGCCCTCCGGCCGTCTATGATCCGAGGGGTGTGTCTGTCAATGGCCCTGCTGCTGTTCCTGATCATAGACTTCTGATCCAAGCTCACACATATGGCTGTGGAGGCTGGTGAAGTGCAGAAGAGGTCCATTCCTTTCATGGTCTCTGATTTTTACAGTGAAGAAGAAATGGTTGGCAAGGTTATGGAATTGTTTGGAGAGGGGATGGGAGGGGGAGAGAAGAAGAATAGCTTCCGAGAGAAGTTGGTTGATGTGCTTTTAAGGTTGGAGGATGGGTGAAGAGACGGGGAGGTCCACAAAAATTGACAAACACAAAGTGATGAAGATATTTGGATTGATTCTAATGCTTAATTAATTGCATGTTTTGTATAAGCACTTTGGTTCCTCTTTCTTCTATTTTTGTTTATCACATTGGCATGATTACTCCCTCCACTCTTTAGTTTTAGTTTTGCTTTCAACATACTACTACATCATATGCATACCAATGCACTCATAAGAGTTGAAAATCATGAGCAATGGTAAATTCCTCCCATCTCAAATTGTTTCACGGTTGAGCCAATAATGGCAGAACAGTGAGCAGCCCAGCTGGGGAAAAGAACTCCACCTACATAAGTGCTCAGCACAAACAGCCACTGGGCAGAGCTTCTCTTCTTTGCCATGCTTTCAATTGAAGCATTGAACTGGTATTCAACCATTGTATAATTTTTTCCCAGCTGTTAGTTCAAGCCATTTAGATCCAATTCAAATGCAAGACAATACATTTGTATATAAGCTTTCATGGGGCCAGTGAGAGCTAGTGCCCTGTTGGGATCCATCATTGAAAGAATATAACATGAGCTTGCAAACTGGTACAGAGACCATGGCCCTGCTAGCTTTGCCGGCGTATAAGAAGCAATCTCCTCTTACACATAAGGTAAATGAGCAGGATTGCATTCCATATAGGCTGCCACACTAGTCTGTTCTTGTGAGGCTTTGGCAGGTACTTGTAAGGTTACAATCTGCAGGTCATAGTTTAAGTATAGAACTATAGATGGTTAACTAAATTTGTTAAAAATATGTATGAATTTATAGGTACTAGGGTTTGAGGTTTAAGAGTTTAAATCAACCCCTTTATAATAAAGCGCTTGAATTTTTTTCCTCTCATCACATTTTAGTCTTTTTATCATTGTAGTTGAGTCTGGCCTTAAAATAGTTTTATAGTTCTTTTAATACTTACTTAATTTTGAATTATTATTATTATTATTATTATTATTATTATATATTATTGTATTAGGAAGTCATCTGATTATAATTCAACTTACATTCGGAGTTTTAAAAATATTAATAAATTTAAATTTATTTATTTATTTACATATTATTATTTATTATTAAGAAAAACTTAGAGTATAATTATGTTTGAATTAAAAATCTTTAAAAAATTCAATTTAGTTATTAGATTTTTTACTTATTAAAATTAAAACTACTTTTAATATTTGTATGCAAATATACATTTTGTTAAAATTAAATAAATATTCATTTTTTTATTTAAAAATAGCATAGTAATAATTTTGAAATTAATTTTGCATATTCTTAATATATATTATTAATAAATTTCAAAATAATTTACTTATCAAAATTAAAATTGATTTTAATATTTGTATACAACTACATGTTTTGTTAAAATTAAATAAATATTTATCATTTTTATTTAAAAATAATCTAGTAATAATTATGAAATTAATATATATATATAATTCATATTTATTATTATTAAATTTCAAATATAGTTTTACATTGCACGAGTCTTAGGTTAGTTTAATTAATGCCAAACATTGAGAAGGCAAAATAAGTTTTGAAATCAAAGTTTACACTCTCACGTAGATTTGTAAATCAATCAATAAATCAAACCTCACAACTAAGAACGTGTCTGATTATCAGAAATCTGCTAAATCTCATTCCTTGTCAAAATATAATTTAAGAATTTGGGCTATTAAGAAGTATATTATATATTCAAAATTATTTGATATTTTTTACGAAATTTCTTAAAGTTAAAATTGAAAAATGTGCCAATTTCTTGAAAAGCCTATTTTTAATATTTACTAGTTTATTGGTCTAGTCCAGTGTGTTGGGTTGTCCCTCCTCTGTAAATACATGAAATAAGAAACCTTATTTTGGGCAAAATCAAAGATTTTTTAGAAAATGTGTTTCGCACTATGAGAGAGATAAAAAGCAACGACAGTTGTTTTTCTTCTTGGGGCGTTGAGAAAAAAGGCAACGAAGGGAGAAGGGAAAATTGTGAATTGAAGGTGAATGTTTTGTTAGTTCACTTGAATCGTCAATAGTAATTTCGTCAATTCTTAATGGTATATTTCTCTGTTATTCTCTATTTTATTATTTTTGGTAAATACCAATTTTGTAGAAATTACCATAAATTAGTATTGGGGAGTTTGTTCTCCCGTGGATCTTTTCTATATCAAGGTATAATATAGTAAATTTGATCCGACCGTTTGCCCAATAATTTTTTCCCAAATTTGGGACCACGTAAAATTTACTTTTGTTAGAAGGTATTTCTTTTAGTGTTAAAATGGTGTGTCTATTTTGATTGGCACTTCTCATCCTTGTATGTTGAAATAAAGATTTAGTTGTTTAGTTAATCCCAACAAGTGGTATCAGAGCTCGGTTGCTTAGTTGTTGCAAATTTTGGTTGTTGATATTTTCTGCATGCTAGGTGTTCGATGAAATTCTAAGAACCTAGTTGGTGTGTTTGTGATTTATATTTCAACAAGATGATTGATGAGAAGTATATTAAGATGATATTTTTTAAAGGGCTGAGTAACTGGCACTATTGGAAAGGAAAAATGATTGATCATTTATATTCCAAGGATTTGTGAACTTATCACTAGTTAGAAACCGGCAAAGGTGACCAATAAAGACTGGAATAAGTTGGATAGGAAGGTTATGGCCTGTTTGTTTGAGACAATGGGTAGATGAAGTTGTGTATCATCATGTTTCTAAATTGACATCCTCAAAAGCAATACAGGATAAACTCCAAAAAGTTTATGAGAGGAATATTGATGGCAACAAGACCCTTTTTATAAGAAAATTAATGAATTTGAGGTATAAGGATGGAAGTGATATAGGTGAGTATCTCAATGAGACGAAGAGTATAATTACTCAACTTGTCAGAATGAAGATGACTTTAGATGAGGAATGACAAGTTATCCTGCTCCTCAACACATTGCCAGAAAACTAGGAAACATTAGTGATCTATTTGAGCAATGCTTCATATGAAAAATTCACAATAGACATGGTAATAAGCAGTTTACTGAATGAGGAGGTGAAAAGAAAATCTCTACCAACTTCAGGGTCTCATGCATTAGTGTCAGAATTGGCAAGAAGTAGATCAAGAAATAGAGATACAAACAGAAGGGACAAGAGTCGAGGAAGGTCTAAATCCATAAAAAACTTGAAGCGTTATTATTGTAACAAACATGTCATATCAAAAAGGATTGTTGGAAACTCAAACAAGACTTGAGAAATAAGGACAATAAGGATTAAGGAAAAAGAATACTAATGTTGTACATGATGACTTGGTGATTCTCTCTGATTGCGGGAATGATTGTTTGACAACTGATTGTGATACTAGTTGGGTAGTTGAATCAGGAGCATCATTCCATGCAACTTCTAGTAGAAATTTATTTACTACCTATGAACCTTCGGATTTAGGTATAGTGAAGATGAGAAATAGTGATACTTCTAAAATTGTGGGACTTAGAGATGTGCATATAATAACAAACACGGTTTACAAATTAGTGCTTAAAAATGTGAGACATATGTCAGATTTGGGAATGTGTTTGTTGTCAACTAGAATACTTGATGATGAATGATTTATTTTACAATTTGCACAAGATGTGTGCAAAACTTGTGAAAGGTTCTCTTGTTGTTACTAAAGGGAAGAAGTGTTGTAGTTTATAACAAGACTGAGACGAGTCTAGTTTGAGGAGAGGTTAATATCTCCTCACTTGATTCTACTGCTGATTTGTGGCACCATCAATTAGGGACACATAAGTGAGAAGGGACTAGAGACGTTGAAAAAGCTAAATCACTTTCCCAAGGTCAAGGACATCACAATTAATCCTTATGACCATTGTTTGGTGGGGAAATAACATAGGACATCCTTTGCAAGCACAAATATAATGAAGTCAGAAGTTTTGAGTTGGTACACACTGATGTGTGTGGGCCTATGTAGGTAAAATCTCTTAGCAGTTCTTTTTATTTTATCACTTTTATTGATAATACTTCTAAGAAGGTGTGGGCTTATGGCATGAAAAATAAAAATGATGTTTTTGGCATCTTTAAGAATTTTCATGTATTGGTTGAAAGAGAAACTGGTAACCTCTTAAAATGTTTAGAAGTGATAATAGTGATGAATATTATTCTGTTGAGTTTGATGGATATTGTAGCAAGCATGAAATTAGGCATGAGAAGATGGTTCCTTATACTTCTCAACATAATGGAATCACTGAAAGAATGAACAGGACCATCTCTGAGAGGATTAGAATTATGTTCTCTTCAGCTAAGTTGCCTAAAAGCTTCTAGGGCGAGGCCATGAGCACAGCTTGTTATTTGATCAACAAATCTCCCACATATGCTCTTGACAATGACATACCAGAAAGGATTTGGAGTGATAAAAAGACCGGCTATTCTCATTTGAGAGTCTTTGGATGTAAGACCTTTGCACATGTGCTCAAGGAACAAAGGGTTAAGTATGACTCTAGAGCCATGGAATATATTTTTCTGGGATATGATAATGATAAGTTTGGATACAAACTTTGAGATCCTAAGAATAGAAAACTGATTCAAAGCAAAGATGTAGTTTTCATGGAGGATCAAGTAGTTGAAGACTTTTGCAAGGAAGAAGTTCCTCAAACAAAATCTTCAAAAAACTTGGAAAAGATGAAAGAACATTCAACGTCAACTAAAAGTGAAGATGAGGCTCAAGATGACACAATTATTCCCCCACCTAGTGATGATGAGGGTGAGGATGAGGTGTCTGATGGTATTTCTAATGAGTTTGTTAATGATGTTGGACAAGAACAGGCTAATTTTGATTAAATGGAGCCAACTAATGTAAAGAGATCAGTTCATGAACCAATTCCATCTACAAGATATCCATCATCAGAATATGTAAAAATCATTGGATGTGGAGAACAAAAAATTTTAATGAGGTCAAAGCTCATGTAGAAAAGGAGAAGTGGTTGAAGGCAATACAAGATGAGATGAAATCTATGCATGAGAATCACACCTATGAGTTGGTGAATCTTCCTAAGGGGAAGAGAGTATTGAAGAATAAATGGGTCTACAAGGATCAAACATGAAGAAAACAACATACAACTAAGGTACAAGGCAAGTTTGCTGGTGAAGGGCTTCAGAACAGGAGAAAAGTATTGATTTCGATGAATTTTTTTCTTGTTGTTAAAATGTCTTCTATTAAAATTATTTTAGCTTTGGCTGCAAGTTTGGATCTGGAAGTTAAACAATTAGATTTGAAGACGGTCTTTCTTCATGGTGATCTTAAGGAGACCATATACATGGAGCAACCAGAGGGTTTTAAAGTCAAAGGAAAGGAACAGATGGTGCTGTCAGATATGAAAAAAAAGTTTGTATGGTTTGAAGCAAGCTCCTAGACAATGGTACAAAAAGTTTGATTCTTTTATGGAAAGCAATGGGTACAAGAAGTCTGTTTTTGATCACTGTGTGTTCATCAAGAGGTTTGATGATGATGACTTTATTATTCTATTACTTTATGTGGATAACTTGTTGAAGAAGAACTTAAATAAATCCTTTGCAATGAAGGATTTAGGATTTACAAAGCAAATCTTGGGAATGTCCATTCAGTGTGACAGGAGAGCTAGAAAACTTTAGGTGTCACAGGAAAAGTACATAGAAAATGTGCTTGAAAAATTCAACATAAAAGATGGAAAGCCGGTTGGAGTTCCACTTGGGGGTCACTTCAAGTTGAATAAAAGTAACTTAAGTGAAATAGAGATAAAACAAATGACAGAGGTTCCTTATGTGGTCATGTATGTTGGTTAGTTTGATGTATGCTATGGTTTGTACAAGGCTGGATATAAAATATGCAGTTAGAATGGTTAGCAAAAATTGAGTAAATCCAAGCAAAGAACATTGGCAAGCAGTTAAATGGATAATGAGGTACTTGAGAGGTTCATCCAAAATGTGTTTGTGTTTTGGAAGTGATAAACCTTTGTTAGTTGGCTACAGTAATATAGACATGGTAGGTGACTTGGAAATAAGAAGGTCAACATTAGGGTTGCTAATTGAGCAAGCCAGCTCGTGAGCATTTAGTGTTCGGCTCGGCTTGACTCGACTCGAAACTCGACATTTAAATACTCGAGCTCGAACTCAACTCGAAATCGAATCTTATGAGCCGAGCTTGAGCAAGGTCGTGTTCGACTCGACTCGACTCAACTCGGTTATAAGTCGAACTCGATTCGTAGCTTGACTCGATAAAATAATATAATAATATAGTTTTTATATTATATTATATTATATTTATATATATACACAAACAATATAATAATAAAGAAGTGAGATAGTTGAGATGGTAAGTATTCAAGTTGATGACGTCAAGGTTGTGGGTTCAATCCACATTGATTGCATTTTTTTAAAGTGAGGTACTTTTGACTTTTATTGTATTTTTTAAAGTGAGGTACGTTTGACTTTTAATCAAGTCGGTTTTCAGCTCAGAAACGAGCTGGGTTCGAGCTCAGGAAAATTAAGCAGTTTAAGTGTATTCGAGCTCGAGTCAAGCTCGAACACATAAAAGATATTCGAGTCAAACTCGAGCATGTATGTTCAAAACTCGTTCGATCTCGAGTCGAGTTCGAACGAGTTTCAAACTATTCGAGCCGAGTTCGAACACAAGTTGAGCTTGGCTCGCTTCGCTCGATTAGCACCCTTAGTCAACATCTGTGTATGTTGTCAATTTCTCTAATGAGGCTATGTCTTGTGCAGTTTAGGTTGTAAAATGTGTTGCATTATCCACAACTGAAACCAAATTTATTAATACTACATAAGCTTGCAAGGAGGTGTTATGTGAAGAGATTTTTGAATGAGAGTGGTGTTAAACGGGAGAAATATATTGATCCACTGTGATAATCAGAGTGCAATTCACCTGAGTAAAATTCAAATTTTCATTCAATGAGTAAACACATTGATGTGAGATATTACTGTGTAAGAGATGTGTTAGAAAGTAAATCTCTCGAGGTTAACAAAAATTGATACTAAAAGGAATGTTTCGGACATGATAAATAAAGTTGTGTTTAAAGGAAAAATATATTTACTGTAGGAATGGCTCATATAAAACCACGCGAATCGAGTCAGGGTTTTATAGTCGTTAGCCGGTCAATTTGACCGTGGTTCAAGTCAGTTCAGTTTTCAGAACATGTGTGCGGTGCCGAGGCCGACCGTGCGCACTGCTATGAGGGTTCATGTATACCAAGTATCTATGATAACGCTGCATATGCATCAGCATTTATGAGTTATCAGTAGATATGAGAGTATACAGTTATGATTTTATTTTTTCATATTGTGACCGTAGAATTAGTTTAGGCCGAATAATGCATTAG